>JAGGAT010000453.1:0-29270 GCA_017657195.1 Termitomyces sp. T70a
ATCCCTCAGTAGTTGTCCTGTGTGTATTTCCTTGTCGAATAGTTTGGAGTTCTCTCCATCAATCTCATTTTTTAGGCCGTCACTGACTTGTAATCCCCTGAGGTCTGCTAGGCTCATGGGGTTCCACTTTGCATTCAAGCTGTTCAAGAGGTTCCTGGCACCCAGGCCACATTTGTGTGGGTTTTTGCACCCATCCTCGTGGAGCTTCTTACAGCTCCCGCATTTGCAGTTTTTTCTTGGTTTGTGTTCTTTGTTCAGGACACTGTTCATCTGTTTGATTAGTTTAATCAGGTCGCCGACTGTTCTCACTTTGTGGTTCTTTCTCTGACATTTTGCGGTTACTGTGTTGTATCCTGGGTTCTTCTTTCCTGCTAGGCCGGTATGGAACCAGATAGGCATCTCCATCCTGATCCCAGGGCTCAGTTCTGTGGGTGGGAGGTCTAGCTTATGTTTCCTTGCTGTGTCAAGCATCCTTTTCAGTGATCGTGGGATGCCCCCTTCAATCTGTCTGGTGTTCGCTGTCAGCGTTTGGAGGAAGACATTTTGGTACGTTTCGTCCTCCTGGATTTTCCACTTCTTATTGAGGCTTATTTGTATTAGTGAGTCAGCAATCTTTGCCCATGTGGGGCGTGTCTCCGTGAGGTCTAGATATCTCTTAGCTCTCATGAGATCAATGGCTTCGTTCCTCGCCCCAATATTCAGGAGTTTTTTACCTCCTTCTTCGAGGGGTCTACTTAGGGTTTCCATGCCCACAGTTGGGTGGGTTGTTTCGCCCCACATGAAATCTCTTATCATTTTGTTCAAGTTTCGTTCTACTTCAGGCGGCATTCCCTGGACGCTTGTTTTATATTGCGTCCTACCTCCAACGACTATCCCTGCTATGAGTTGTCGTCCATCGATCGTTGGGTGTCCTTTATCCCATCTCTTGAGATCATTGTTTACTTTTTCTAATGTAGGCAGCCATACACTGGTATTGTCTATACTGTTTCCTATGAAGGATCCTAGGAGCCTCATGGCTTCCCCCTCCCTGATTATTCCTATGTCTTCCGGGATTTTTGTTTTTGTCCCCTTTGTTAGCCTTGTCTCTATTAGTTCCTTTCTAAAGCTGGCTCACCCAAAGGGGACAATGGCAGTCTTGGGTGCGTTGAACTTTCCTCTGGATGCAGTACACCATTTATCCAAGATGGCTTGTAGGTGCTCAAAGCTGTCGTTTTCAAACAGGTATACAGTCGTGTCATCTGCGAAAAGCTTTACTATCAGGCGTTCTGTGTCGTTGTCGATTTTTATACCTGTAAAGTCAGAATCTCTCAGCATTTGTGCAAGGGATTCTATCGCTAAGTTGAAGAGCAGGCAGGACATCAGATCGCCTTGCCTGACGCCTCTGGTCACTCGAAAGGGTGCGCTTTTCTCTCCGTTGATTATAACTGTTGTTTCAGCGTTTTTGTAGAGTGTTCTTATTATTTTTATGAATCTTTCTGGGAAACCAAATTTCCTGAGTGTGGCCCACAGGAAGTTATGTCTCACTCTGTCATATGCTTTCTCTTGGTCAAGACATACGATCATGCCGTTGAGTCCTGTCTTCTCACCCCATGCTATCATTAGGTTCGCTAATTCGGTTAAGTCCTCTATTCTCCTGCCCTTCATGAAGCCTGACTGGTCCTTGTGTATCAAGTTTGGCATGACCTCAGACAGTCGGTTAGTTAGGGCCTTGGTGAGTGTTTTATAGTCTGAGTTCAGCACGGTGATTGGTCTATAGTTGCCTGCTTTCGTTCGGTCCCCTTTCTTATATATTGGGCAGAGCCACCCATCCGCGAATCCAGTGCCTAGGGCTACTCTGTTTTCTTCGATGTCATTGTACAGTATTGCAAAGTAGTCTGTTATATCCAGGGGAGTTTCGCTCAGCGTTGGGTGTTCCTTATTCTTGGTGCCCTCTTTCTCCCTCGGGAGCAGGAGTTCTTTCCACACTTCTTGTGGTATGCCATCAGGTCCTGCGGCTTTTCCATTTGGTAAGCTTTCCATCGCCTCTTTTATCTCCTCCTTTGTTACCCTTCTGGCTAACATGTCTGTCTGGTCCTTTTCTAGTCTCACTTTTACATGACTCAGCGCCGCTTGAATGTCTTTTTTATGCCTTTTCGTGTTGCTAACTGGGTCCGCGTCCTGGAGGTTTTGGTGGTACTTCCTCATCAGGTTCGTCATTACTTCTGATCTTCTAGTTAGTGGCCTGTCTGGCTCGTTCTCGTTGCACAGAGCTACTATGACATCTCTCAGGTTGTCTTCCTTGTTCGCATTTATCCATGTTTTGCGTAGTATTTCTCCCTTGATGAAGTACTTCATATCCATGTTGTTGTGTGCTCTCATCATTTTGGTTCTCCTAAGGTCTCTCACCCTTTTGTCTATTATCGATGTTTCTGCGCATATCCTCTTTTCATCCCACTGATTGTTATTTAGTATATTCAGTCGATTTCTCTCCAGCCTGGCTATTGTTTTGTCTATTTTTGCGGTAATGCATTTCGCATACTGTCTTGTGGCTCCTACTATCTTCTCTTTTAGCTTCTTATGGATTAATTGGGGATTGGTGCCGGGTGTTCTCATTTCTTTTGCATTCTTAATTTCTATGTATGCTTTCTCGGCCAGGTTCCTTATTTCGGTTCTCAGGGGTCGATGTTCTAGTAGGAACATTGGCATAGCGTATCTGCCTTCCCCTCTGTGTGGGAGCCATGGATTTATTAGGCTCATGCATGTAAGAGAATGGTCTGTCTGTAGTCCCGTTCTCACAATTTTCCAGTCGTGCGTGTACTCAAGCAGGTTTTTGCGGACATATATGCGGTCTATCCTGGACTGCGCGGAACCATTCTCGGTCTGGAATGTAAAGTTTATGTCTGTTGGATTGTCTCGTCTCCATCCGTCTATCTGGCCTAGGTAGTACTTTAGGCTGGTGAGTGCGGATACCGGGGGTTGGGGGTCGTGATGTGGGGGGAGGCAGTCTGCAGCATCTTCCACTACATTGAAGTTGCCAAGCATGCAGGTGGGTTTTTCCCATCTCTCCTTCTTCCATTTCTTCTCGAGTTGTCCCCAGAACTCCTTGTTCTTGTTCGGTTGATTTGGCGCGTAGACCGCTAGACATGTAACACTTGTTTCTTGGCTCCATGGTATGTCAACCATCATAGCTCTTCCTTGGATTATTGTCTCTGAGCTTGCTTGTTTCCATTTAGTAGTTCTTTTGTTTAGTATTATGGCCACCCCCATCTTATTCGGGGTTGACTCATCTATTGTTGAGATGATGTGAAGTCTCTTGTCATAGGTCCTGTTCAGCTGCTCCTTGTGTTCTTCCGTTAGGTGGGTTTCCTGAAGTGCCAGGATGTCTATTCTTTCGTTTGCTATTAGGTTGCTTATCTCTCTCCATTTGTGTCCTGTTAGGCTTGAGCCGGCACCTTTGACGTTTAGCGTCGCAATTCGTAGTGCTCCTCTATGAGGTGTTTTCCACCTCTCGTGTCTTTCCCCAATGAGGGTGACTGTATATCCTTGGGTGTTTTGTACACCACTTGATACATCTTCTGTATCAGCCGGGCTTGTGTGTGCTCTTTCCTCGGTTCTATCTGTAGACTCATTTGTGTCTATACCCATATTTCTAGGTACCTCCAGTTGTAGGGGGCTAGGTGCTTCTGGTGCGTTGACGGCGGTATCTGTGTCTGCTTCGGCTCTGTAGGCCAATACCCGCTCTGGGTTTCCACCTCCATATCCTCGGCGAGGGTCCTCAGAGAAGTGAGCGGTGGCCTGGTCACAGTCTCTTCCCCTTGCCTGAGGGCTGTAACCATTCACCTGTTGTAGTCTACCTGTATTGTTAGTTTCTCTTAATATTACCTTGTCTGTCATGTTTGCTGTGTTGGTTTGTTTCCCTCAGGGAGGGGGGGGGGGGGGGGGTTGCACTCTTTAGGGCTCTGTGCCCCTCCTTTCTATAGTATTTTTCTGCTACTCTCTTCTTTTTCTGGGGGAGTGTGGGCTATATTGCTTATTTAGAGTCGTCTATAGCGTTGTGTACTTAGGTATTTTCTACGTGCGGCCTCTGCCTCTCTGTGAGTTGCTAAAACCTCTGCCTCTGTAACCCGAGCCTCCTCTGGACCTTGGATTGTACCTCCCTCGTGAGCGCTCATTGTTTTGCTTCTGGTGGGGGTCACTCTGTTTGTCATCAATAAAGTCCATCATGCCGGCTGTGTCTCCTGGTCCATTTGGTTTGTACCTGAGCCAGCCCGGTAGTCGTGAGAATGGACAGTTGAATGAATCGTGGTCCGCAGATTTACAACCTGTGCATAGTGGTTGTTTGTTCTTGCCCGTTAGTGCGTGACCCTTTCCGAAGGTGAGTGTCTTAAAGACACATGCCCTCATCTTCCTCCTCAGGTTCTTATAATCCTCGTCATTGTATCCTGGATCGTTTTTGAGGTATATATTCCAACATCTGATTGTGTTCGTACGTTGTTTGATTGGGAGGAAAGTGGCTCGAACGTTGAGGGTGCTGTCTAGTGCATCATCATCTGCGGTCTCCGCGTGGCCTTCTATGATCGTGCGGATTTCAGGGGAAGTCCAGAATGTTCTTTTCACCAAGTCTTCTACCCGCTCCCGTGCCCCTTGTGTTTCATTATATGTGAGACCTCGTATGGTCAGGATATAAAGATGTCGGGGTGGGTGTCTTGGTAGGAAGAAGACCGTTGCTTCCGTGGACGCGACGACTTCCAAATCCAGTAGTCTTTGCACTTGTTGTGGATCTAGGCCTACCACTAGCAGGTGGTACGGGTGTGGGTATCTGTTTTCCCCGTCCGGGAGTAGGTCCTGTTCGGGGAATATAACTGCTAGGTTCTCGTCGTGTTCCACATAAACTAGGCTTTTTATTACTTTTTTCACCATGTCGCCGACTCTTGTTTTTCCTGTCTCTGATGGCTCGTACTTTGCCCTGTATAGTCAAGCCCAGATTGTGGGTTCAGGGACCTCTTCCCACTCGTTCAGGGTGTCTGTTGCTATGTTAAAGGCTGGGTCGGCTGCGAGGTACACCTTCGGCCACCCCCCAGCTGGTTCAGCCGTTCTGTGGAAGCCTTTGCCATTAGTTGTTATGTCTCCCTCGGTTGTTTCACTCCACAGTTCCGGGTCGTTTTCATCAGGGTCCTCTAATTCAGTGTCGTTGTCGTACAACCTGGGGTTAGGTGTGGATATTTTCATTGGGCTCTCCATTTTGCGTTCTGGTTTTTGCCCCTCCCATGCCTTGGTGTGTGGCGTGCCTTGGGTGGTATCATGATGTGCCGCATTTTCAGGTGGATCGACTGTTATTGGAGAGGGCCTTCTAGTTTCGTTGTTGGGGGGGTCCATGGTTTGTGCCCTATTGTCTGCTTTCGGGGTCGTGCTGGTGTGTCTCCCCCCGGCGTAGAGTTTGGAGGTGGCCTCTGTGTCGGTGTGCATTGGGTTAATATGTCCATGGCACGGTTTTGGTTAGATTGCTCACGGTTATCATTCTCGTCCCCGCTCACATCGGTTTCGCCTTCCGTTGCGAGTCTTTTTTTGCTTCTTTCTTTAATAGGTGACTCTGAGTGGGGGCGTTTGTGTGTGTCCTGAGGCTTTTTAAGCGCTTTTTTCACTTTTTTGCGGTTCTTCTTTGGGGTCACAGTCTGCCACTCATCGGGCGTGTTATTGATCCCGAGGAGGGCATTGATGTCTTCACTGGCAAGCCCTAGTGTATTATCGATCTCTATCCTGATAGGCATTTGTGTGCTTAGACTTTCTTCAGTCTGGATTTGTTCTTGTGTGGAGATCATAGGCATGGAGGAAAGTGGTACTTCTGGCAATGAGGCCTGTGGGCTGTTGACCTGCATTTGGTCCGGTTCTTTTTGTGCTGCGTTTGTTGGTAGGGGGGAGGTGCGTCTTGCAGGTGAGCCGGTTACTGCCTCTGCGTAGGAGTGCTCGGATAATGGGCTAGACGATCTTTCCATCTTTTGGAGGTCTGGTATGTAGTTCTTTGGGGAGGGTTTTAGCGTGTTGTCTTTTCCGCTATTCCCGTTTTCACCCGGTTCCTTTTGGTGCACTCATCGTGTTTATTTACCCTTTGTGCGTTCTCTTTACTTAGCACTTTGGGTTTAGGGGAGAGTGTTTTTACTCAGGAACCAGACTTGATTGTCGTCTTATTACGACTACCCTATTATGGGTCCTAGGGTTCGCCCGCAGGTATGCTAGGCTTACCCATAGGTAGCAGAGGTGTTTGTTTGCACATGCTTATCCCGGAACCGTGGTGGTGGTTCGGGTTCAAGTTGCCCCGTTACTATTTATCTTGATCCTACATGATCGGAAGTCGCTGTTGAAACTGATCTTTATTCCGCGGCAACCTCCAATCCCGGATTCAACGTGAGGACGCCTTATCGACTATTATTTATCTCGACAAATGAATTGATTCCAAGTGAAATTCGAGTCCTGCATGTACAGAACTGAAAGCACTCGTCATGTACTGGGCTTGCCGATTGTTAGGGCTGAGTTCAGAATTCCTGAACTCCCCGGAGGTTGAAGGGGGTGGTGCTATCCAGGTATGCTCTGTTCGTATTCAATCTGTATCGTTTTGACACTCTCTTCAGACTACCGCTTCTGATTCTTGTTGCAGCGCGTTCGTTGTATCATCATCCAGACATCCCACCGACAAGACTCGTTATCTACACAACCTCCCAAACTCATTCTTTGGGTGTCAAGGCTGGCCTTGTTCTCGGTCTTTCCGTTCGCGTTTTAAGGCCAAAGCCGAAGACAATCTCTCTTTACGCTGCGAAACACTGCAACTCGCCTTGGAAGAGGATGAAAAGCGAGGGATGAAGCCATTTGTTCTAAGTCAGCCCTCTTTGATGGCCTGGCAACGGGATTCTTATAGGCAAGACAATTTTCAACTGTGGACACGACTTATTGCACGAACTTCCACAAAGTCGGTATCGTTTCTCAGTCAAGCAAAACAGTTGTCTGAAATGTCGTGCATCAGTGGGGCCTTCTCAATATTGATGCCTCTGCTTTGTGGGTAAGAGACTGAAAGCATTTGGCTGATGCCTTGGAAGTCGCTCCTCCCTTCTTGAGAGCGACACAAGGCGTTTTTTCGACACGTTTCGAAGCGCAAGTGAAACATAACTGTGTTTATTTAGGAAAAGTCATTGATTATCGGAACCTGCATCTGGTCTCTCAAGTTCTGGTTTGTATTTCGCAGTTTTGGCATTCATGGTTTCAGAAGCTACATCGGCGAGGTCATCACCCTTGTTTTTCATGGGTATGACCAAGGCTGACAACATGTTTTGAATGAGACTATATCTCTGAATCCAATTTTTGCTGACTCTGTGACCGATTCAGACATGTTGTCTCTCGTCACTCCACCCTCATTTGCACTCTCAGTCTTCCGATTGGACCCCGAACCTAAATCCCCTGAGGAACCCGCATTGCTTAGAAACTTTGAACAGCCTGAACGAATTGTTCTACACGCGGCTTCCGCCCGCCATGATATTCTACGAAGGTGCTTAATGGTGTTGTTTGTATACGATTTGGAGTATGCTCGGCTAGGACAGATGGGTCACATCTAAAAAAGGCATGCGAACTGACTGATCCATGAAGAAGCAATGTTGACTTTGAAGACATGGAACATATGACCGTGCAAAGTAGTCGTTAGTTGTTGAACTGGCCTGTTACCTATAGGGTTACAAACCCGAGTTGCTAGTCTTGGCATATCCACTCTTATTATGGTTTTACAAGTAATTTTCCTGTTCAATATCTGTTTCCAGGAACTTGGCCAGAAACCCTGGAATAAGGACATGAACCCAGGTCAAAGGCAAGGGATTCGAATGATTGGTCTCCCGATCGGGAGAGGCAAGGAACGATCTACCATCTTGAAGGAAGGATTGAGAGAAAAATGTAGATTCCGCCAACAAGATTATAACATAAGTACTTATGAAATGCAAATCCTGGATACACATTTCCATAAAAAATAATATAATTTTGTTCTTAGATACCGGCGCCTCCGGTGACCTCCAAGGTGTGTCCAGAAACATACGAGGCAAGGGGTGAGGCCAAGCTAGAATGGTTATGAAATCAGGCACGACCTTCAAGACAAAAAACAAGGGGACATACAACAACACAGACGAAGCGGCCTCATCGGGCGATCCACCCCTCCTGAGGGGGATGTTGGGGTAAGCTCCGGTTTGGGGCTTAGCCGGGCCCTTAGCGCCAGGGACACCAAGTGCGACCTTCTTGCCGTCGATCTCGATTGTGGCGCCACTTTCCTTTGCGGCAGTCAACCTATCCACCGCGACGCGTTAGCTTCCCAAGTTCGGAAAAAGCAAAGGGGGGAAAGACGGACCGAGTGTGAACGAGACCAAAGGCAATGGTGTTGGCGCGGACACCGAAAGGACCCCACTCCTTCGCGATGGTCTTGGTCATGCCCAGGACGGCGGATTTGGCAGCGGCATAGTTGGTCTGGCCGACATTGCCGTGGAGACCGGTGGTCGAGGAGACGTTGACGATGGAGCGGTTCTCGGGTTTATCGGACTGGTTGGGAACGTAAGGTCAGTATGAACACAGAGAAAGTCTGAAGATGGACATTTACCTTGATGCGGAAGTAGGGAGCAGCCTCACGGATGAGACGGAAGGGAGCGCGAACGTGGATTTTGATGATGACGTCGAACACATCGTCGGGGGTCGTGTGGAGCATCTTGTCGTATGTGAAGCCGGCTGTTTACATTGGTCAGTCTGAAGTTCAGCCGGTCGCGCACATGCACGATACGAACCATTGTTGATGATGTGGTTAATCTTTCCATATGCCCTATAACATGGTTCATCTCCGTGCTAAGCATTTGAAGGTGAAATTTTACGCACTTCACAGTTGCGTCGACGACCTTCTTGGGGAAGTCATCCGCGCCGACATCACCCGCAACACCGATGGCATCGCCACCTGCGGCTTTAATCTCTTCGACGACAGCATTGAGCTTCTTCTCGTCGATACTAGATGGGTTGGCCAGATGTCAATACGTTTTTGGAACGAATAAAACTCGAGACGTACTCGCTGACAACGACTTTGGCTCCTTCCTTGGCGAAGAGGAGGGCGGCGCTCCTGCCGATTCCCTGTTATAGAAAAGGTCGTACAGTTGGTTTGTGTCCATGCCGCTTGTAAGAGAGTAGTCATACCTGTCCAGCACCTGAAGGTTCACGAAAACATAAGTTCCAAATTCTCGTGTGCTCTGAATTATCGAAATGCTCACCAGTGATGATAGCTACCTCGCCAGCGAGAAGGCCGCGTCCGTAGGTGTTGGTGATGTGTCCAGAAACCTGTGCGAGTCTGCTAGCCATGTCGTATGTCGTGAATGAGAAGAGTGCGGAATGAAGAACTCGGAAAGAGATGGACGAGAATATTTATTCCGGAGTTCGGGTATTGTCGGTTGCCGGAACTTGTGGAAGCGCAGGGCCGAATGTAAATCAAGCGACATTCACATCATGATATTTTCCGCCTTTTTTTTTGCACGCATATTCATTCTCATTTTTGTGTGGGGCGGACAATAATTGCAATATATATTGTGACGCAGTTTCATGCATTATCAGAGTAGGTACTGGTGATCAGACCATACCGTGACAATCACTTGGAGTCGGACGGGCCGAAAGAAATGATGGTTCCCGTTTATTTTTGCTTCTCCGTTACCCCACAATTTTACAAGCCCATACTTACCCCGCAATGAGCCACAAGGCTCACGGTGCTTTATGTATGCACCGTGTATGCACGGCTCAATTGACACCTTCACCTTTTCTCGCCAATCTTCGTTCCTGTTTCTAGGGCACGGTGACCAATTGGTTGCATCCGGGCCGCACTTGATCAAATTCTGAGACTAACCACGTGCCTGAGGTCTGGGGCCATTCTGAATGATTTTGAAAATTGGATATTCCTCTCTACAACCCTGTTTTTTTCGAGTCCTTACAAGCAGACTCGCACTAGTAGAAAGCGACTTCACTTCCCTATCTCTGGCGGCGAATTTACTCACCTTCATTCAAGTACTACAAGAAGAATGTCACTTCACGCTGGCAAGGATGCTATCGCGGATACAAACCCAGACATCTAAGCAAGAGGTCACCGGTCACCGGTCAGGCCGAACACCTCAGCCTCCGTTAATAGAAGATCCTTGTGGCACGTTGGTTTCATCGAAGCTTGGTACCATATTCCGATCTCCCAAGAAAGTCTAGAAAGGAACGTCCTTGGATACCCAGCAGCATTAAAGTTGAACAGCCCCTTCTGCAGAAGTCATGTACTAAAAACTCATGCTAACTTGACGTTTACCGGGGTCTCAAGACGTCTTTCCTTATGTACTCGGTACGTTCGGAACATCTTTTGTGATCAAGAGATCATGAGGTCAGGATTAAAATAGATTTACGCCCCTTCTATGTGCTCTAGAGTCTAAAACACGATGTTTTTCTGCATCTCACTGAGTTGGCAGGAGGATCAGTTGTACTCTAAGACTGTATACAGCTATCAATTTGATTTTGTCTTGAAAGTAGAACAGAGACACGAGAAATGAGACGAATCGGGAACAAACACCGAAAATGGTGACAAGAAGTAACCGAGGGATGGGCTTCGCTCAGGGTCCGGACAACTCTTAAAGCAACGGGCGAGGAATCGTACCATCTTCTTCCGCCCGTGTTTGCTTTGTTGCTCCCCCACGTCGGCAACGATGGCTAGCGCCATCACCATTATACAGCCGCCATCCTCGGTCACAATGCCGTCGTCCCCATCTGAGCTGGA
The DNA here is from genome assembly GCA_017657195.1 of Termitomyces sp. T70a. NCBI lineage: Eukaryota > Fungi > Basidiomycota > Agaricomycetes > Agaricales > Lyophyllaceae > Termitomyces > Termitomyces sp. T70a. Next base: position 10,778 of record JAGGAT010000453.1, read on the forward strand.
TCGTGTTGTCCGCTTCGACAACGAGTGTGTCCTGATCCCAGAACCTTCCAAACGCTCCAAGGCCACGAAAACTTATGCACTGCCATTGTGGAAGAAGAAGATCAACGATACTGATGCTGATCCTAATGCTGGGTCGTCGTCGCGTGTCCCCCAGAGCCCAAAAGATACACATGTCGTCTTCAAGGTTCCCATTCCGAGGTGCGTGCAAAAGAAATTCGTGATAGAATGGATGTTTACTGGTATTTTGCTACCGCCAGCTTCATTGCTCGTTCTCCTACCCGAGGGAGGGGCACGTCACCGTCCCTAAAGCCCCTGTCTCCGTGTCTTGTTCATAGAGAGTCATCGGCATCACCAACGACACCCAAATCCATACGGAGGATATCGCTTCCTATAACAACATGCTCCATCCCGAAGCATGACGCGCTCACGGTCCCCTTGCGACCATGCTGTGACAATTGTGTTCACGTCACAGAGGAGTCCTTCAAAGAAGGCGAAAAGTGGCAAGCAAAGTTTACTAAGGGCGCCAGAAGACGAAGGAGCGCCAGCCTTGACAACAACGACGGCAATTTTGGTATCGTTCCTTCCCAGTCTGGAGTAGGCAATTTGTCTACTCAGATCGATCTGTCACCTGGCACGCGGTACAGGTCATCCGCATTCGCGCTTAGAGTCGATGAAGTCGACAAACGGCGGAGGTCCCAGGAGTTTCCCGAGGAGATGAAGCTTTTCCGATCTGCCTCCCCACGTTCCAGCTACAATCCCGTATTCCATTCTCCCACCGCCGGTTCGACGCGTTCGGCTGGCAAAGAACCATTGACTTCGCCAGCTCTGGACGTCCCGCCGCGTCCGATGAAGTCTTCTCCTATCCAAGAGGAAGATGAGGACCAGTTGTTCCCACTCCCCTCGCCTCGACGCACTCCGAGTGCATCACCAGCGTCATCTAAAGTGCCCAGTCCCAACCCTAGTCCCAACCCTTCGCTGTCAAACCTTACCCCTCCAGGCTCTGGACTCCGATCAGGATCCGACGACATGCTCATAAAGGCTTTGAGCAGGAAGTCGTCTGACAACAATATAAAGTCCTCTGTCGCTACTCCTGCCCCCGTACCCTTAGATGGCAATTCTGCCACAGCCACCTCTACGACTCAGGAACAACCCCAACTGAGCATCAACCTCAACACCCACACGCGTTCTAACAGCGCGCCCATCTCCATTCCTGTTCCTCAGAGGCCCTCGCCACTTCCTATTTCCTCTGCATCTTCGTCCCCGGTCCAAAGTAAAGGCTACGCCTCACAACACTCCCCTCGCTCACCTACAAGTTCCCCTACGAAGACGCGCTTCCCTTCGTTCTCGTTGCCTTCGATCAAAGACGCAATCAAGGGCACGGGTGCCGACATGCTCAGGGGTGTTAATTCCATGGGCATGGGGGGTGGTGTTGCTATGGGGTCCATATGAACATTGCACGCGATTTATACCCACACACGCAATGGCATGGACCGGAAGAACGTCGTGACACCACCTCCTGCCTTGGTGTCCATTCTTCTCTCATGCACTCTACGATGTACGACATGATATACCCCCGTTCTATGGATTGGAAGACTGCATCATCACCATCCACCAACACCTACATATTATCATATGACATCCACCGCGCACGAGCCCTCCTCTGGCTGCCGTCGTGTAATTGCTGCTGAGGATCATGATTCTCTTCATGTCGATTTTACGAACTTTTTTTCTTAATGCTTAATAAGCTCCTTTGTTCTTTTTACGAAGTTTTCCATTCCTTCTTGGTCGAATCCCTCATTGATCGCGAATCATATTAATCATACTTTGTGCCTGCGACGTAGTAGTATACGCCCGTCTGCGCTTTTTCTTTCATTTTTCCGCTTTTGCTCTCTAGGTTGATAGTGCTTTATAGCTAGTGTTTACGTTGTACCAGTTAATCTCTTCTTGCTCATTCGTATTTGTGCGCGTTGCGTAATTGATTCACGAAATACTAGTAAAATGGTGATTGCGGGCTGAGCGATTTGAGGGCTTGAGCACAAAAGGGTCACGTGATTACTTGGCTGATAAAATCAAGTGAGTCGATCAAAAGCCTTTGATCAAAGTCTATGTAAGCGACACGCCCCTCGATCGACCCTCGACGCGTCGCGTCCTCTGGCCATATTACACTGCTTTGTTGCATTGTGATGAATGGCCCATTGTTTCTCTCATTGTTGGACATCGTATATATAGTTTCTAGCTATGCTTCATTTCCCTTGTTCTGCTTCCTTTTTCTACTTACACAGAGCTCATCAGATTTGTCTCACCTACGTCCTGCTTTCTTTCCCTACTTACACAGAGTTTGTTAGTTCATTGGACTTAGCTTTTACTTTCTCTGCAAGACACATTTTTGACAGGCACCATGTTTTCATTAGGTTGTCTTCACCTTCCAAATAGTCAGTTCACCCTAGCAAACTATTGTTCACCACCTCCATCTCCATCCCCCACATTGCCATTGTCAAGTCTCTCATTACTGACACCATCTCCAACCTTCTTTTTCTTCATGCTTGAGCATGATCAGCCAACCTCAGGCATTGACGGTGCAGATTTGCAGCCACAGGACCCACTAGTGCCAAGTAATGATGCCGCACTAGCAGGCATGATGACTATGTTCTGTGCTCTTGCCACCCTGGCTAATCAATCACCAGGACTCTTGACATCTCTCGCCCCTGGGGCACAGCCTGTACTGGCTCCCTCATTCCTGGCTTTTGTATCTATGGACCAATCTCTCACTGGTAAGTCATTGCCTGCCCTTTTTCCTCTGCCATTGAGACAAGCCTGCTGTTGGACATTGCCCACCATGAGTTCCACCCTATGGACCTCTGCAAATTAGACCCTTCTTCAAAGTTTAGGCATGCAAACATGGAACAGACTTCTGCTTCAGCTTCCTCAGCCTTCTCACCCAACTTCATGAATTCTCACCTTTTTCCTCTGGGTCTGCCACCTCCACCATGCCCCAACTCCAACCCATGGTGCAATCTGTTCTCCACATCGCACTCTTCCCACTCTCTAGTTTTCTTGCTTCTCATCCCCAATGCATGGCAGTGTTACTTACATAATTACCCTGACTCCATGTTTGTAGCATCCATTATTAGATTGCAAATATTGGATTCATTGGTGAGCAACGTCCTCAGTCTTGCAGAAACCCTAAGTCTTCCTTTGAAACCAGCAATTTTGTTGATGCATCTATCCTTTCTCTTGTCGAGCAGTTTCATGCTTCAGGTCCATTTACTTCCCCATCTCTGCCTAACTTTTGCTGCTCACTGCTAGGCATGGTTGGGCGCAGGAAAAATCCACAAAAGCTGCATCTGATCAACCACCTTTTATGGCCTGAGTCAGTCAACAATGGGATTCTAGACGAGGAGGGCAGCATTGTATACAACATATTTGCCGAGGCTCTGGAAGATCTCTGCCAGCTTGGTCGCAGCATATTGATGGCAAAGCTGGATCTCAAGGATGCATTTTGCCACATTCCTGTGCAAGTCAAAGACTAGCATCTCCTTAGTTTCAAATGGAGCTCCAAACTTTATTACCTCATTGTCCTAGCATTCAGTCTCAAGTTGGTGCCATACATCTTTAACCTCTTTGTTGAGGCTCTGCACTGGATTATCCAGCACCATATCCTGGCTTCTCTCTGTAAGAGCAACCTCTGGAAGTTGCAGCTAATCACACAGCTGCCAGAGGAAAATCCAAAGTGTATTAGAACCAGTACAATATGACAAGATATGTAACTAATCACCTGGCAGAGGGAAATCTGAAGAGAACAAGTCTAAGGATTCCTCTGCTGGCACATGATGCATCAGGTGTGAGTGGAGAGCATGGAAAAATACTGTACAGTATGACTGTGTCAGGTTCTGCTGACTTGGGGGCCTTTTCCAAGAAGCAATGCCCTTACAAGGTGGACTCAAGTGCCAAACTATGTGTGCTCAGGGTGTCAATGGCTCCAGGAGGTGTTCCAAAGCATGGAAAAGTTGAAATGGGCAAGTTTGAAGTTAAACAACTTGTTCTGGGATTCAGGAATTGGAGTTGGGTGAAGGTCAAGTCAAGGATGGGATTCCTTGATGAGGCCAAAGTTTTGATAAGTAGTGTAGTGTATGCCAGTCAATATAGTGCATGCTAGTCAAAGTAGTGCATGCCAAACAAGTATTTACAGGGGCAAGCACAAAGAGAGACAGAAATGGCAAGCATGAAAGAAATAGGAGATCACAGTAATGGTTGTTCAATATCAAGACTAAGGTACATCTGAGCTACCTATAGTCTTATATACTCCTGGCACTAGTTCCGGGTATCTATGATAAAGTCTGGGACTCTATAAAGAGTAGTGGACTGGATAAACAATTGTATACCCAATGGATTATGCAGATGGTGTGATCCACAGTGGCCTGGATGCCTAATAGATGATGCAAATGGGGCCAGACTCACTAAAAGATGTGATGGTGGTCTATAAAGATAGCAGGGGGGTCCCGGAAAAGGTTCAAAGGGGTCAGGACATGTTAGGAGGTCCAGAGTAGGCAGGAAATAATGTTGCAAGGTCCGGAGTAGGCAGGAGATGACATGGAAAGGTCCAGAGTAGGAGGAATGTGACAGTTGTGACATCTGTAACATCAGGAGGTCTGGAGTAAGCAGGTCATGACAGACTGCACCTAAACCCTTACTACAGAAGTGGTTTAGAGTAGTCCAGACTGCTCTAATAATCCCAAAGGTCCCAAAATAGAAGTTCCCTCACATCACCCCCCCTCTAGAGTGCTAGAGTGCGGTGACTCAACACATGGGATAGAACAGGTTCTGAACTGCTTGGTTGGTTAGAGAGATGGGGTAAATGCCTTGGATGGCCCAGGGTGTGTCAGGATGGGTGTGGTGGAACTCCCTAATGAGGGCAAGCACATGGATGCCATTAGCAGGCTTCTAGGAGATGTCTTTGATACTATAGCCTTTCTACTTGACCTTGTACTATAGCTTGTGGCAGAATAGATGGCTGTCCAAGATCTTCTCTACCTTGGACTTTGGGTCATTAGCAGCTAGGACTATGGGTAGTGGCAGAAGAGCTCATTGCCCAGGTATGTGATCATCTGGAGCTGGTAGGAGTTTAACTACATTGAAGATCAGGTGCATTCCAGGGAATAAGCAAAGTTGGTAAGCCAAGGGGCCCACCTGTCTTTCCACTATGTATGGCCCCAGTTGGTGGTGGGACAACTTCTTGGAGGGTTGAGTGGTGGCAATGTCTGATCCATCCAGGTATATGCAGTTCTCAGACTTGTATGTAGGTGTTGGAAGCCAGCCATGGTTGTAGTACTAGGCCATGTTGTTCTTTGTCTTGATTAGGGCTGCCTTGGCCTCCTCCTGAGCTTTATGCATCTAGTCCACAAACTTGTTAACAGACTCATTCTTTGATTGGCATTCCAGAGGTTTGAATCCCATCCTGGAGTGATGTCCAGTGTCCAGGAGAAATGGGGGACCTTGGTGGCAGAGTGAACGTGGTTGTTGTACTGGAACTCTGCCTCTGGGAGGAGCTTATCCCAATCATCTTGCTGCTCATTGCAGAATAGGCAGAGGTACTGCTTGAGCTCCTGGTTGACCTGTTCTGTCTGGCCATTGGACTGGGGGTGGTATGTAGTGGAGGTGTGGAGCTTGACATGGAGCAGGTGGTAAAGCTTGTGGATGAACTCTATTACAAACTGCAGACCTTGATCAGAGACCTACACATTGGACCATGGAGCTTCCATATGTTCTTTTGATAGAGGTTGGCAGTACTCATGGTGGATCAGGTGGTGTGAGTAGGGATGAAATGGGCATGCTTACCACACAAGTCCACAACCCATGGTAGCATCATAGCCATGGGAGTCTGGCAGTTCTACAATGAAGTTGACAGAGGCCATGCTCCAGCATGCTGCAGGTACCGGGAGGGGGTGCAGTTGTTGCACTGGGAGGTGACATTGGGGCTTTGTCTGGAGGCACATGTTGCAGGTGCTGGTGTAGAAACCAATATATCATGACATCTGGGGCCACCAGTAGTTACAGGACACCAGCTCCAACATCTTTCAGTGCCCAGGGTGACCAGCAATCTGGGAGTTGTGGTGCTGCTTGATGATGCGTCTCTGGAGCTCCAGATCATTTGGGACATAAATGCAGCTGCAGAAGGTGAGGAGGCTGTCCTGTAGGCCCTATTTGTTGGTGCACACTAATCTGGTCCCAGTAGGCTTCCTGGAATGCAGGGCCAGGGTGGTCTTAGCTATGGAGTCTTCCTGGATGCTTTCATGGTTACCCCAGCAGATGTCCTGGAGGATGCTCACTTCATCTCCCTGAACAGATACCCCCTCCAGGGCATGGATGGCAAATAACTCCAGGTAGAGGAGGATGATATTGGTGTTATTTGGAGCCCCAGAGCCATGGTCTATGCATTGGGACAGTGCATTAGGCTTCCTCATACTCCCTCCTAGTTTGTGGTGCAGGGAGAAGTCAAAGTTGGTGAGGTACAGAGACCACCAGGCCTGGCGACGGTTGAGCTTGTTGGCTGTCTACAAGTACTCCAGGTTCTTGTGGTCTGTCCAGACTTCAAACTTGTGCTAAATGCTTTCCAAGAAGTGGCACCACTCCTCCAAGAACTGGATGATGGCCAGCATCTCTTTGTCATGAATCTCATAATTGCATTCCACAGCATTGAGGCTTTTAGAGTAGAAGGCCATAGGGTGCCACTTCTCATTCTCCAGGAACTGCTGGGACAGGACTGTGCCAGTTGCAAAGTCAGAGCTGTCTGCCTTGACATGGAAAGGATGGTCATTGTCAGGGAATATGAGGACAGGCTTGGAGGTAACGGTGGACTTGAGGGTATTAAAGGCCCCTTGCTCCATGTCCCTCCAGGTCCATCCCACATCTTCTTTGGTGAGATCAAACAGCAGCTGTGCATGATGGGAGAAGTCCTGGATGAACCGCCAGTAGAAGTTGGTGAACTCCAAGAAGGCCTGTACTTCCTTCTTGTTCTGGGGCTCTGGCCACTGAGTAATGCCAGCCACCTTTATGGGATCCATCTCCACCATACCATGAGAGATGATCAGCCCCAGATACTCAATGTGGGTCTGCTTGAACTCACACTTCTCTGGTTTAAGATAGAGCTGATGTTGGTGGAGACACTTTAGAATGACTTAAGTGATCCGCTGATGTTCCTCTAGTGTTTTAGTGTATATGAGGATATCATCAAGGTATGTGCACACCATGCTATTGGCAATCAGATCCCAAAAGATGTTGTTTATCATGGTCTGGAAGGTGGCTGGACTGTTAGTGAGCCCAAAGAACATTACCAGAGGCTCAAACAGTCTGCAGTTGGTCCAGAATGCTCTCTTCTACTCATCCCCTTCCTGGATATGCACATTGTTGTAGCCCCATCAGACATCCAACTTTGTGAAGTAGCATGCACCCCAGAGGTTGTTGATGAGCTTGGAAATGAGTGGGAGGGGGTAGTGGTTCTTGATGGTCATTGCATTGAGCATGCAGTAGTCCTGAACTAACCAGAGGGAACCGTCCTTCTTCTTGATGAAGAACACTGGCAAGGCTATCAGAGACTTTGAGGGGTGGATATGTCCTGACTCAAGATTCTCCCAGAGAAATGCATCTAGCTCGTCCTCCTTTAGCACAAGCAGGTAGACCTTGCAATTAGTGGGCTTTGCATTGGGCATCAGCTCAATGGTGTGGTCCCACTGCTTGCGCTCTGGGAGGGAGTCAAACAAGGCCTTGGAGAAAACATCCTCAAAGTCATGTAGGTGGTTGGGGATTGCATCTCAGAAAGCCTAGGGCTGAGCATTTGTTGCAAAGGCCTCTGTTAGCCATTGGAAAGTGGTCTAGCTGGCCCAGATCTCTTCCAGAGAGGGCAGCATCTATAAGGCTGTTGCATAGATGTGGTCTCCTACTTCAATGGCTTTGTCTGGCTGCTCCAGATTCTTGGCAAGTTGGAACTCCCCCTGACATCCCTCTTCCTGTCCAGAGTTTTCCCTGCTATGCCTGTCATCCTCATAGAGGCCTTTCTATAAGGGAACATCAGAGGTAAAGGGTCTAGCAAGTCGAGGTCCATGAAAGAAAGGTGTCCTACTCAACATGCCTGAATAGCTGCATGTTCCTGCATAGCAGTGTGCCACTCCTTTTTTGATTCCTCCATGCAAATGGTACAGCATCAGGAGCATCAGCTCATCCTCACCTCTCCTTTGGTTTAGTCAATCTCCAGGTTGTGCTCCCAGAGCCAGGTGAAGCCAAAGATCATATCCTGCTTTTCTAAGCTGGTGACTGCAAAGGTGGCTTGCTCTGCATGCAACTGGTAGTGGAGGACAAGGTCTACTACCATGCAGATTGAGCCAGCTTTGTTCAGGGTATCATCAATGTTGTACACCAAAATCAGGGAAAGGAGTGGTTGGGTGGTGAGTCGATGGCATTCCATGTAGTCAGCATTTATGAAGAGTCTGGTTACTCTGGAGTCCAGGAGGGCAATGATGCTCCAGACTTGCTGAGTGTTCATTATTTCCACTTCAATGTTGAGCCAGAGTGAGTGGCAGATAGGGTAAAGGCTACTATGTAGCAACAAGGGAGGCAACACTCCCAGGCTAGGAGTTGGGGTCTCTTCAGAGCAGGAGTTTTGGATATGTCAGAGAGGGTGCTCACAGTAGCTGGTGCAGGGAGATCAGCAGAAACTGTATTGGTCTCTTCTACTGACAAACAGGCAAACCAATTAGCACTAGGCAATGGGGGTGTACTAGTCACTTGTTGCTTCTCTAAAAACCCTCCTCTGACGTTTCTGCACTGACTGAGTTGCCATGCACTTTCTCTTCAAGATTGTCCAGGGTGGCTGCATTGGGCAAAGGGACTCTGGTGGAGTTCTGGGCTGCCAGGAGCTGCAGGAGGAGCTCCTCCTGTTCATTAGAGGCAAGGAACTGGACCTTGAGGCCTTAGGGGCACCTCCAGGGAAAGTGGCCAGAAGCACTGCAATGTCAGCACAAGAGCAGGAAAGCAGCTTGTTGGCAGGAGGCATTGATGTCCATAGGTACCCTTGGAAGTAGTGCAGGGCATATCAGAGGACCTGCCAGGAGAAGCTTGGTCACTAGGATCATTCAGAAGTGCAGAGCAGGGATCAGAGGGTGAGGGGCAGGAGCAGGAGCCACAGCCCAGTGGAGGTCATGCTTGAGCTCCATTAGCTGCCACTGGTCCTGGGCCACCCAGTACCAGGAGTTGACCTAATTATTGGCCAGTCTTCCTTCCACCAAGTTGTCAATACAATCTATCAGAGCTGCATGTTAGCCCTTCTAGAAGGTGAGGCAGAGCTGCAGGCTGTCAGGATAGTTGGCCTGCTCCACAAGAGCCTGGAATAAATCAATGTAATTGTCCAAAAACCTCCTGCCTTGCCTGTACTGGTTCTTGTCTTGTAGGGCCAGTGCTGCAGTCTTGGCTGGGTTTCAGGAAAAGAACTCATTCTGGAACTCCTGTTCAAAAGCTGCCCAGTCTGCAAACCCTGCAACTCCTCCAGAGCATCAGAAGACCCTCATTGCATAGATTGTGGCCTGTCCAGACTTCATGTAGAACAGAACCCATGCAATCTTCAGCTCATCAAAGAGGAAGTCCTCACCACAGAGCTGGATGTAAGTGACACAGGACTGGAGAAAATGCTTTCCAGATGGGAAGTCACCACTGTATGCATCCAGAAGTGCCAGGCAAGGAATGTTGGCATGTCTCTGTGCTGGAGGGGCCAGTTTCTCAGCAGGGAAGTGCAGAACTAATGGCAGGGAAGGAGGAGATGCAGCAGGAGCTGTGGAAAGGCACTTGAGGAGCACTTGGAGGGAGTCAGAGATGGTTTTGGTGGTTTGATGGAGGGAGGAGAGTTTGGAAGTGTGGAGGGATAGAGAGGTCTGGGTGAGTTGCACTTGTGCTTCTAGCTGGAGCAAGTGACTCCAGGCATTGTCTTGCAGAGCTGGAGTGTCTGAGAGAGGATCTGGAGGGGCAAGCTGAGACATAGAGACAGAGGAGCTTAAGCTTGGTGAGGAGGTGACAAATAGGGGCCTAAAAATATTGGGCAAGCTATAGGGGACCTCCAAACCAAAATTAGGAGACTTGTTCTGCTGTAAGGGTAACCTCCAGAAATAATCACACAGCTGACAGAGGGAAATTCAAAGTGTATTAGAATTGGTACAATATGACAAGAAATGTAACTAATCACTTGGCAGAGGGAAATCTGAAGAGAACAAGTCTAAGGATTCCTCTGCCAGCATGCAATGCATTAGGCAGGGGTGGAGAGCATGAGAATGTACTGTACAGCATGACTGTGCCTAAACTCTAACCCCAGAGGTGGTCTAGAGCAGTCCAGACCACTTCAAAATGATTCTGGAGATTCCAAAATAAAAGTCCCCTGACATTCTCTGCCACTATCTAGACAATTTCCTCCTCCTCTTCTCCCCCTCCATGCTTCTTTCCATGTCAAGCACTGCAATTGAATGGGGCTTGAGCCTTGGTAAGGAGCTGGGGCTCTCTTTTTAAGACTCAAAGACAATATGGCCAACAACCAAACTTGAATTTCTTAGGCTTGAAATCAATTCAGCAGTGATGAAGGCATGGCTCTCCCATAAAAAATTGGCTTTCATAGCTAAACTACTAAGTGACTGGGCATTGAAGTGAAAATGTTCTCTTCATGAACTACAGGAACTTATAGGTTTTCTGCAGTTTGCCTCTCAAGTTATACCCCATTCTCAGGCTTTCCTCCATTGTCTCTTTAACTTCTCTGCCTCATTTAGCTCACCATTTGCAGTACACTATATTCCCAAAGTGGCAGCATCAGACATCCACTGGTGGACAACATTCAGTGCTCAATGGAATGGCATCATGCTCATAACTCCATCTTGGCCCACTTCATGCATTTACACAGATGCAAGTGAAAAGAAGGGCATCAGGAGAGTTATCTCTGCCCAGTGGTTTTTGGCATAGGTTTCTTGGCATTTCCAAAGATGTGACATTCAGTTTAAGGAGATCTGGGCTATGCTACATGCAATTCTTTACTGGGGGGACAGGTGGCATGGTTACCATATTACATTTTTCTGCAACAACTCTGCTGTTGTCTCCTGGCTTAACTTAGAGATGGTGAACTTGGTCCATAGTATGCAGGTCTTGCAAACCATTATCATGCTTGCAGCTTGTCTCAATTTCTCTTTTTTCTCTGTTTGGATACCCTCTAAAGAAAATGTGCTTGCTCATGCTGCTTCCTATTTTCAGTATAGCAAGTTATTTCAGCTTGCCCTGCACCTTCCACATACACCCTCATCTTGGAAAATCCTAGCTCACTGGTATGAAGCGCACTCTGACCTCTCACCTCGAGCAGCATTGTATTTGTGGCATGGGCTGGCAGGCAGCACAAGAAAAACCTACTCTACCAGCCAGAAATCCTACATTGACTTCTGCTAACTCAACCCTGGCATCCTCAGCAAACCAGGTCATTACCTCTCAGCTATGGACCAAGCCATTGTCAAGTGGGTTTGCTCCCTTGGGGGTCAAGCACTTTAGCCCAAAACCATTAAAGGCTACATCTCTGCTGCTCATTCCTTTTACATTGATGAGGGGCTCTTCTTTGATGCCTGCAAATCCAAAACAATGCATTGAGTCATTTGCAGCATTAAACAGTATCATGGGGAGTGGGAGTGCAATCCAAAGCAACCAATTACCCTCAAAGTCCTCTAGATGCTTGCATTAGTAGCGGGCAGCCTGTTCAACCCCTTTGAGGGCATTTTTTGATGCTGCCATCAAAATGGCCTGGGCAGGTTTCCTCCATTGTAGAGAGTTCATGCTAGGACAGGCTGAGAAATTCAGCCCTGTGTCCCACCTCACTCGTGGTCACATTGCTTTTTTCCCAACATTGAGTCTCTTTTCCATGTCTGACTTGGTCTCCCTGCATTTAAAACTGATCCATTCTGAAAAGGCATTTCCATCTTGCTGGCAAGAGCACCTGCTAATCTAGCCACCTGCCCAGTCTCCACACTCCAGAAGCTATCCTTGCTTGACCCTAAACCTCACAACACCCCAGTCTTCACATGCCCTAATGGGTCTTCCCTCTTCTGTGAGGTCTTCATTGTGACACTCAAACAGTGGCTTATGCAGGGCAACCTTGATCCCTCCCAGTTCTCAGGCCATAACTTCTATTGTGGTGCAGCCACTGCCACTGCTGCAGTTGGATATTCCAACTACAAGATCCAGCTCTTGGGCCACTGGTGTAGTGATGCATATGAGCTCTACATTGAACCACCCCAAGAGTGGATTCTAGGCCTCTCTTCTTGTCTCTATCTAGCTGCTTCTCATGCATACAATTTTGAGCCTCTATCTCTTCTGTTTGCTCCCTCCATAGCTTGAGTGCAGTTTCTTCCCAAGATCCATGCAAGAAAGCAAGGGTGACCAAATAAAGTTTGTTTGCTGGCAAGTACATAGAACTGTCAGAATCTAAGTATACCATTCCTCTCCTTTCACTCTCCTCACTCCATCTATTTACTCTTATCATGAGCTGACATAGATTGAAGTATGAATCCATCCACTTAAAAAAACTGATGCAAGCATTTTGAAAGAAGGCCAGTAGATGCTATCAATCCCAGCAAGAGTTGGTAGAGTAACCTGCTTGTATGGGCCATTTCAAGCATGGCGTGACTGAGATTTACTATATCATTAATTGTATTATTTTTATGTATTCTCTAAATCATCAAGTTTTGATTAAACTACATAAATCAAATACATTTATATTTACATTTCCTGTTATACATGTCTCTGTGATGTCTAAAACTCATTTGAGTGCAAACCGCTCACACATAGGATAATTTCTATGATAGCAAAAATCAAAGACATTATTCACATGCCCCATCCTGCTTATATGAGTGACTGTCCAGATGAACATATCACATGATGGCAAAAATCAAAGACATTATTTGCACACCCCATCCCCTGCTTACACAAGCAACTATCCAGACAAACATATCACATAACAGTAAAAATCAAAGACATTATTCACACACCCCACACTCCCTGCTTACACAAGCAACCATCCAGATGAATGTATCACATGATAGCAAAAATCAAAGACATTATTCACATGCCCCATCCCCTGCTTACATGAGCAACCATCCAGATGAATGAATCACATGATGGCAAAAATCAAAGACATTATTCACATGCCCCATCCCCTGCTTATACAAGCAACCATCCAAATGAATGTAACACATGATGGCAAAAATTGAAGACATTTTTCCCACACATAGTCCACTACCCAGAAAAACCTTGATCTATTCTAGATCTTGGAACTGGGGGCTTGACCTCTTTGAAGATCATTCTGTCAGAGTTGCAGAATATTGATGCTGGGGTAGCACTGCAAACTTTGATCTGTACCATTTTACTTTTTGTGGAAAAGGATATTAGAACTGGCCCAACTACTGAAGTCCTTTGTGCCTGCAATTACAACCTCTTTACCCTTTAAGTACCAGTGATATCTTTGTTACCCTAACTGCATCCACCCCCACGATTAAAGGCAAACCTCATTGTACGCTTGTGGATGAGTCCGCTGCCTCTCTCCCACTCTTTCCTTATCTCTCCTCTTACTTTTGCTTTGTAAGCCCGTACATTGCTTACAACTGGTAACAGCGAGCACGAGATATGCGCGTGTTTGGGCGCAAGGGAAGAGGGATCCATCGCTCAATGTGTCCCGACCGCAGCTGGGTTTGACAGATTGTTAAAACCTTATTTGTGTTGACATATATACGGACACATGGGTCTTTCGGAATGTTTTAACTGGTCTTTATTCTAGAATCATACCATTTTGTTATTCTGCCGCGCGTGTCTCACCGGTGAAGTTGGTTCTCTTTCCTTCTCAGTTTACCAGTCCTGTACTAGCCATCTTTTTTTTTTTGGTGGGGTCCCGGAAGTGATATACAGGATAATGTGGTGCCGCTGAATGTGACTTGAGGTAAGTGTAGAAATACTGAAGCGTAGACGAGGAATAAGCACTTCATTGCGCCACATAAATGGAAGAAAAACCTAAATCACGCAAAGTGAGGCATAGCAAAATTACACAACTACTAATGCAATATATAGTTTTTGTTACCACGAAAAGAAAAGAGCAACTGGTCTTTCTCGCCGCCTACGCCCTGGATGCGATTTCGTGGCGTGATATTATCATGGGCCCACAGTATTGAAGACATGTTCCGAACGACTCAGGGGAAGAAGATCCCGCGAATGGCGACTTGTAACGGTCTGAAAATGATGAACAATAGAGCCAGGGATGTGTTCTTAGATCTCTTGAAGCCACCTTTCATGTCGTGCCTATAGTGCGAACCTTTGTCTCAGAAGATCGAGTACAGCCGCCACCACCGGCGATTGAAAAACTTTGAGGGTCCAGATCCAATCTTTGGTAAGAGATGGCGTTTAGATATGTACAATAATACTCAGTCGGAGTATCAATCACTGTATTGATAATCTGCACCTTTAGATACACTAATACCAATGTGTGTTAGTAGCGGTGCACTTCAATTAGCACTGAGGGTGCCCAGGATCCCGTTTTCAATCCATATAATACGTAGTATAATATATTATGACTGCATAGTTCATGTCTGTACTTCAATCCCTCCGCCGCCGCGGCGTTGGATCACGGCAAGCCATAACAGATGATCTGACAAAGAAGGATGTTGGATAAGTGATGAGCAGTTGGGCGCTGAGACCAGCATATATCTTAGGTTCCCGACGGAACAATATAATGACAATCAGATATACGATTGCCCGGGTGCTGAGTCTACTTATATCTGATTATCAGCAACCATCAGTCATCTTCTGAAGCCGTTTCAACCATCATAAGAGGGTATAGCTGGGGGTGGCTCCTAGCCTCGAAGAAAAGTAGAAGCAGACGCGAATGTTCAAAGCTCAGAAATAGAGTTAGTTTACCGCGCTAATTATGCCACAGGGCGATACGACTCTGCCAGTCAGCCGTCGTTCTTGATGGCAGAACAGGACTATCGGTGATCATAGACATGATACGATGTTCTCGCGACAACGATGGCTCATATGATATCACATGTATGTACTGATCCTTGAGGCTACATGAATGATGGATGTCGGTCAACTTTAATTAGAGTCTCTCAGAAAGATGTACCAAAACTTGTTCATAGCTCAGTAATTAAAAACGAACCCTACCTGACTACAAAAAAAATATAACGATTACCACATGTCAGAAACCAGTCAATGGCTCTATTGTACAAGGAGGAAATCGGGAATGATGCTCTGGAGAGGGTTAAAAAAGTATTTTACTGGATGTAGTAACAGCCCGAGAGAATTTAAGTACAGTGATCGTTACTACAGGGAAGATAGGTCGAGGTCACGATCATGGGTCAGGATTACTGAGTACTGGCCTGAACGCTCGAGCACCAGAGATTTGACCGCTCTGACCGGTACTTAGAGTTCTCCCAATACTGACACTCTCCGGGCCTGAAAAGCCCATCTGACCAATCATTTCATCGATCGCGGATATACTGGGCCCGCCAGTATCTCGTCGGTGAACGGCAGACATCACATCGCTGGTCTTTGAATCAGCTGAGAAGCTTGTATCGCTAGAGCCTGTCTTCTGGTGTGTTTGTGAAGGCGCGATAGAAGCTTCATAGGCAGGTGGGTTGACACGGGACCGGGTCTGAGAATTTCCCCTGAGGGTGTCCCCAGGGGCAACATGGGCGGGCAATGAATCTGGTGAATCGTACACGGGAATTATCGCTCCGTCTGCTCGTTTTGTATCAGAGAGATGGGCATCCAATCCGTGTGAAGTCGTGTCAGAGGGAGGCAAAGTGAACGGGACTATGACATTTTCGCAATCGAGCTCGGTGTTTGGCAGGGGTGATGTTGGCTGCGTTACTGGTGATCTCACGCGTGCATTGGGAGGCGGCGAAACAGAAGTGCCGTACGGAATAACTGAGTGGCTAACAGAACCGAAGTAAGATAAAGAATTTAAGCTCGCTGTATGAGTGTGCATGGTTCCAGTCGTAGGGCTCAAGGGCGGCTGAGAGCTCGGCGAAGTCGCAAGGCTTCGTACCATTGGTCGGTATCCATAGGGACTAGTCGCAGACGTCTGAGATAAGTCAGACACTGTCCTTGCATGCTTCAATCCATCGGTGCCAACATGAGTTAATGACGGTTGGACCAGCTTTTGCTTCTTTCGATGGATGTAGAAGGCAAGGCCGCATGCCAGGGCAATTACAACAAGCCCTCCAATGATACCACCAACTATTGCCCCCACGGGGCTCGACGACTGGTGCAGCGAAGGTTGATCCTGTGACAATGTTTGAACAAGGTCATGATGTCCTAAAGACATGTCAGCAGACACGCGCGCCAAGTTAGAGATCGAATTACCCTGGTCATGAATAGTTCGTGCTTGTTCAATGTTGAACCTTTGATCTTTCCATGTAGAGGCTAGGGGAAATGTAAGGATCAAGCTCGCTAGGAAACTAAGCCTTGCTTACGATCTGTCCCAGCGTAATACGGTATTCCTGTGCCATTGGGTAGCACTTGAGTAGACGGAAAATATCTATCAAGTTTATTGATGAGCCTGTTGAGGAATCACAATCCAGCAAAACTTACTGGTCCGATGTTTGACCGGAGCAGTTCTCAGAATAGGCAGGCCAACTGATCTTGGTCAGAAGGGAGAAGGAATTTCGTGGTCCTAAACACTTACGTGGATACGCTTTCCTCGAAGCCTTGGCATACAGTACATACCGAAATCAGGTTATACGCCGCCCATGAACTTGAAAGGGAGGTGAGTCCCTACCGCGTTAAAAGCACATTCTTTCCCTACCAGCCACACTGAGTCACATTGATTCCTGCTGGCGGGTCATAATGGTAACCAGTCATTAAAGGTGGTATAATCCAAGCTTGCAATCGAGAACTCAGCATCCTCTATTATACGACTTATAGACAAGACTCACTGGGTCCTTCACAGGTTCCGTATACGATAGCCGCCAACGTACACGGAGAAATGTTGTTCTCGTTATCAGTCCACTGGAAATCGGACCTGCAGGCTGGGCCCGTGAAAGCGCGTGGCTCTAATCGAGAGGGAATCCGGGCCGAAACAGCCATAACAACTGAGGCCGCGACCACCAGCTGACTGCACATAACAATCGTTCTCAGCTCGTTGTCAAGAGTTCAAAAGGATGCGCAAATTAGACCGATGAGTGGACAGGAGATGGGGAGGGAAGAAAATCGGTGTTCGACGGGCCACCAATCATAGATCATAGTTCATTACACAGACCCAAGTGGGAAGCAACATGTGGCCAAAACAAGAACCAAAAGATTTGGGGTCAGGGCCGATATCGGCAATGGCCGAGCGATCTACCCTCATTTATCTTTTTGTTTTTGCTTTCCCTATTCCTTCTATCTTTACTACTTCGGACTAAATGTACATGCCATGTGTCCTGGTGTTGATGTCAATGCTATGATGGAGAAACAACTTAGTTACCGCTACTTTTGGACAGCGGCGGAATTGGCTGACCAAAAACAATCAGCTCTTGATATGACAAGTGGCAGGCTTGAGCAACGCAACATGGTCATTTGTCAACTACTCTAAGGCTGGGCTGTCCTGCATGTATGGTCAGCATAATCACAGGCTTGCACAGAGACCTGCACTGTATACAAGTTGTTGGCTAGCACTGACTTTAAATATGACCATCCACATGCTGTTATGAAGGCTAAAAACAGTGGCTAATCCAGGCAATGCTCTGCCTCAGAAACACATTTGTAATTGCAGTATGTGTGGGATAGTGTAAGGAGCACCATGTGTAGTGGTGTGCTTTATATCTGTGCCAGACAGCAGGTGAATTAGTTTTGGGGGTTCTGCAATTTTTACTAATTTGTGGAAAATTATGCAATCATTGCAAAGCCACTGGAGGACCTGAAAAAGAAGGACTGTGGATGGAGGTGGGGGGTGGCAGAGCAGAAAGCATTTGAGGAGTTGAAGGAGACATTTGTGTGGGCACTAGTGTTGATTGTCAGTGTCAGGAGACTACTAGTTCACCACTACTTTTTCACTCCTCAGCCTGGTCCTCTACTTTCTGAACACTTCTCAACCTTGCTCTCAACTCTCCAGTCCTCTGCCTACTTGGTTTGAGGGGTAGCATATGCCACATCTTTGGGATTTACTTGGTCTGAGGCCAAACTCTCTCAAGCGTCAACTTGAGCTGAGTTTGAAAAGAGGGAGTATTTCTGACCAACTTGCCATCATTTACTCCCTCTTTTCAAACTCAGCTGCACATGTGACCTCAGCATGTGACCTAGACCTGGAATCCAGACATGTGACCACAAGCAGGTGATCTGGACATGTGATCCTCACATGTGACTTATATATCATGTGATTTACTTTTATTTTCTGAGCACCTGGCAAGGTGAATCCTTAGACTTGTTCTCTTTGGATCTTCCTTTGCCAGGTGTGTAGTTG
>JAGGAT010000454.1:0-29237 GCA_017657195.1 Termitomyces sp. T70a
AACACTTATTGTGTTTCTTTCAAGTGTTTCTCAGGAAATCTTTTTTGTTTTTCTCACAAAAATAGAAAAACTTTTTGTTTATCTCATAAAAATAGAAAAATTCTTTGTTTTACTTTAGAAATACTTGAAAGAAATACAAAGAGTGTTTACAAAGGAACACAGTAATATAAACATTATGTTTTTCTCAAGAAAAAGACTAGAAACACAATTAATTTTATTTATCTGTATTCCACAAATAACTGAAAGAAAATTTTTACCTTTATCTCAAGGGAAATTATTGAGAAACTTTAACTTTTATTTTCCTGTTTGTCAAAATAGATTTTATGTATTACTTCAGAAAAACAATTTAGAAATTCTATAACATGTTTCTAACAACTTTTTCTCAAGAAACTCCAGGGATTTCCTGAAGTGAAGGAAGGAAAAGCCACAGCTTATTAATTAAGACGCGTTGGATTTGGACGCGTTGGAAATTTCGAACTCCGCCTTGCGGCTGAATCGGCAGGCGTGACAATCGAGTTGACCATCCTCCACCAAGGGACTCAACAACAAGACCTTCTCTGAGCTTCTACAAAGTTGGAAACACGTTAGGTACCATCCATCTATCTGTATAACAAGTTTTGTGTGCTAACAATGGCTGGTTGCGGCAGAACTTTTTTTCGTCCGACTCGAAGGGTACGTAACCCATAAGTACGAACCATTTCGAGTGACCTCCACCATGATTTGCTGTAACGGGTGTAGATTGTCAAATTCGCCAATTCAAACGCCATCACCCAATTCATTGGTCCGCAGAAATAACAATGTCTGATATGCTAAGCACAATAAACAGAGATCCTATAAAGCGTAGTACCCATAAGAAATCACAACCAAACCCGGCGAGGTTGTGGCTGAGTATGTAAACCCCCTTGCAATTCGTCATCTGTTTGCGAACGGCGCTGACGTAATGGTTATATTAGCTGCGGAGAAGGTAAGTGGAACCCGTGGAAGTACTCACCTAGGCTTGCCTCCAATGTTCTCAGTCAAGGTTACATATCACGGAGAGATTCGTAGATTTTCTTTTTTCAGCTCTACGACCTTTCCGACCTACGAGCAGCTGTATACCCAGGTGTGCATCGTTTCGTATTATACCAAAAGTGTCTCATTCCTCCTTTCCAGCTTACCCGTGTATTTCCATCCAACAACATTTACTATCTCAACAAACTTCTATTCTTCCCTGATGCTTCTCAACCTGGTCGTATACTCATTGGCAGCCAAGTCCGCAATGCTGAAGAGTATAGCAAATGCGTAGCGCCATTTAGGGGTCGTACTTGGCCCAACGCTTCTCTTCGGTTTGCCCTTGTGGATGGCAATACAGGCATGGGACAGGGATGTTTTATCGGACAAACAGTCGATCAACTTCCTGGGGCTGGGTCTTTCGAGGTTCCACCCCGAATCTTTTCTCCCATTCCGTCAGAGAGTGAAGCGCTCATGGATATGTCGATTAATAGTTTCTCTGAAAGGTCCCTGTCCTCCTCTTGTGGTTTGAGCCCCTCCAGCCGGACAAATGATGCCGCAGCATCGTGTTGCCCCACTGCACAGGTCAAGGAAGACGTTACAAGTCTTATCAAGACCTTTAAAAGGGATCTGGATCACGCAATGGGACGCCTGTCAGCATCCACATTCCTCAATTCTGACCACTCCTCAGTTAATACTTCTACGAGGTCGTCTTCTTCGCCTTTCATTTGTTCATCTTGCAACAAACGTGTTTCAGGACAATCATTCACTTGTCATGATTGTTCTACTGTCGCTGTCAGTGCTTCTACAACGATTCTGTTTTATCGCCTTAACGCCTTTCCAGTGTTCTCAATGTAACATCTATAATACCACATGCCCTGTCTCTGGTGTTCGACATGCATTTAAATTGCCAGGTTTTTCGACATGGGCGCCGTGCCAAGTACCCACTGAGTTGTAAGCTTGTCATCTATTCAATTTTGGATAGCTTTTTGAATATTTAATACATATCCAAAGGTCCATCAATTCCTCTTTTAACCCTCCTGGCCCCATGCCGTTTTCGTTGACCAACCCGTCCTCAACCTCGTGCACCCCGTCGCCTTCGCCTGTCATTCACTCAGGTATCGTATGTGATGGTTGCAACTTGATTATTGAAGGGGTTCGTCATAAATGTCTTGACTGTCCTGGTATGTACCCATTTCAGACAGCCATGTTTATAGATTTATCATGGTTAAGATTACGATTTGTGTACAATATGCATCACAAATGGTGCACATGAGCGTCACAATCCTCGTCACCAATTGCTCGACATTACTGAACCTGGGCGGGTTATCGTACACACCGTCAAAGAACACGAAGGTCGTGAAGATCGCGTACTAGACGGTAGTAATACGTCGACATTGGATCAGTATCCAACTCCTTTAGTCGTTCATTATGCAACTTGTGACCTTTGTGATTCGATCATAGAGGGCCATCGCTATGTGCGTATATTATACTCCTTTTGAAAAAAATCTACCTACACGAATTGCAGAAATGTGCAGTATGCCCTGACTTTGATACATGCGAGTCTTGTTTTGCGTATGTCACAGTTTCATGGTCTAGCCGATCTATTGCATGACACTTGAATGCAGGATTACGGAAGAGCATCATCCCCGTCACTCCTTTGTCAGGATTTCGAAAAAGGAAGACTACATCGTGAGTCATCAAAGTAATGCATTCTATGTCACGAGTCATATTTACCTTATTCTCAGTCTCGTGGAGGTTCCTTCACTAGTCGCCATTTTGCTCGATGTGATGGTAAGATCTTAATGTTCTTGGATATCGTTGGACTCAACGGATTCAATTACCGTGTAGTTTGTGATATCACGATTGTTGGGATCCGCTACAAAGTTTGTATCCCTAATGAAGCATGTTACTGGTCATTCTGACTTCAACTTAGTGCATGCACCCTGACTGTCCAGATTTCGATCTTTGCGAGAAATGCGAAGCACTTCCAATCCCTCAGCATCCTGATATCCATCCCTTGTTGAAGATGAGATCTGTTGAGACTACCATACCGACAATTTGTAGATCGCCAGATGTCATGCATTTTCCTTCGCAGAGTATGTCTACGTTTTACTGGATCCTAAATTTCAAGATAACACTCCTTGAAGAAGAGACAGTTCGAGCTCATTCTCCTTTAATTGACCATGACTCTCCCGATTTGAAATTGCCGCCAATGTTTGTTTAATACTCTACATCAGTTCATGCCACTCAAGCTGTTGATCCAGGTGGCCTTGGAGCAACAATAGTTCCTCTGAATCTTCTTCTTTTCTTGAGAGTCCTGGTAACTTGTCTGCACCGGATCATCATGAGGGTCCAGCGCCCCGTGCTCTGACCGATTCCATCAGCTGTTCTTTGTACCCACTCCCAGACGGACTCCCGCCGATAGATTCTCGACTGCAGTCCATGTTAAACACGTCGATCCAGAAAGAAGATACAGCCCCTGAACGTCCCGTGAAATCGTCAAGTTCTGGATGTGGACTTACGGACTTCCGTAAGACATCTATACTGCCACCATGCGCATCATCCGCTGCGTCACTTGATGACAACGACATTCCGGTTGTCCCTGGATCCTGGGATGGTCCTGGCTCTAGCAGCCTTGTAAACGATGCGGCTGACGAGCATCATACGTCTCAAACGGTTAATGACGTTGTGACTCAAACACCTCGACGATCCGTTTGCATCCATTCTCCTCTACATAATGAGGCACTACCAAATGAACCATCCACCCCCCACTCAAATGAAACGCGAAGTATGTACCACTCGAAGGATCGGCCGCTTGCGGAAATGACTAAACATTGTTCGATGTCTAATTTGAGTCTTGAGAATCAAGATGTGAAAGAGGTTTCCAAGAATTCTGAAGCACCCTTGTCTGCTGGGTACGTCGAGGACATCACAGTTCCAGATGGTCAGGCCTTTTCTGCTGGTGTTACCTTCATTAAAGTCTGGCGAATGGTTAACAATGGCAGTTGTGATTGGCCTGCTGACACGGAGGTCGTGTTCGTTGGTGGTGCGCAACTTACTAATGGCAACCCTCTGCCTCACGTCCAACCTACGCACCCTGTCGGCCCATTGAAGCCTGGCCAAGAGAAGACTATCTGGACGCCTGAGTTGAGGGTAGGCTGCACGCCTGTCTATGCTCCAATTGTCGTTGACTTGGCTTCAGGCTCCTGATGTTCCAGGAAGGTATACCAGTTATTGGAGGCTGCGAGATGACCAAAAGCAGTTATTTGGTGATAGCATATGGGTTGAGTGAGTAGGCTCTACATGACAACAACTTAATTTCTGATACCTACTAACCTTCATAGCATTGAAATTGTCGATCCTGTTCAGTCTGAAGAATTGGTGACGTCATCATCGATGATCATCATGCCCAATCCTACTTCACCAGCGTCCCCCGCCGTTGACGAACGGATGATCTCCAGATCGCCCACTGAGGAAAGCTTAAACGGTTACTTCTCAGATTATTCCTCCGTGTCCATTGTCAGCGTGCCTTCCTCGGAAGATGAAACAGATACTACCCTTTGGGAAGAAAGTCGCGCTCAGGGCCAAGCCACGTCGACAGAAAACTGTGGCCAGGCTGACCATGTTGCAGAACATGTATCTACGTCGATGGATTATGTTCTTCTCTACGATGACAACACATCTGAAGAAGAATGATTGGAGCTTGGTTGGTAATTTAACGGTGTAGATAACACATTTCCAGGACAACTATTGCTATATTGGAATTTTCTACGAGAAATCGTTTTTCTGGTGGTGAGCTCTTAGGGTTAGAGCTTAGATATGAAAGCAACCACAGTATCTGTTCCCACAACATCAGTTCTGATATGTTCAAGGTTGTGTGCCTATTTGCATAACTTTCTTCATAGCCCGTACTTCAATCCAATACGGTACTCACTGTGTCCGATGGTAATGGAGCTCCATAACCCACGCCTTCTGTTCCAACCAGTGTTGGAGCGACAGTGATTATCAAAGAATCAATGACAGAATCGCCTGGAAAGGAGCCTGCAAAGAAAGAGGCGATAATACGTGCACCCCCTTCGACCATCAGAGTACGAACTCCATGTCGACGGACGGCTAAGAGAATGTCGTGGATCGTGAGTTGTGTATCTGAATATTCGTTAAAACACCACAAGAGAGTAACCAACAAGTCCGACCACTCCTGTGAATAGGGATCTGGATCACTCTAGCTCCAGCCTTCTCAAGCATTTCCAGGCGGTTGCGCCGCTCCACGTCGTCCGCTGGTGTACACAATACCCATGGTCGCCTACCTCGACCAGCTTGGAAATTGGCCAAGAGTTTGCAGGTTGTAGGAAGACGGAGTCGGCTGTCGATTACTACTGGTCTTGGAAGATTGTGCATTTGTCCCTCTGGTAACGGCGGAAGATGGCGGACTGTATCGAAGTCAATACGAACTATGAGGTTCGGATGGATCCAAACCATTGAGCTGAGGGTCATCGTTGAGAGCTGTTCCAATCCCAACAAGAATCGCATCATGCATCGTTCTCATCCTTACATTTCGCAATGAAAGCAGTTTCGATTGTAGTCAACATGGTAGACACACCAGTGGGTGAGGATCATGCTCTCTTTCCCGCTCAAAATCAGCTGTTTCCCATGCTGACCAGCAATTTTTGCATCGAGAGATTGAGCAAAAGTCAGCGTTACGAGAGGACGGTTATCTGGGACAGGCAAAGAGTCATAACGAGCCAATACTGATTTTAAGAGATCAGGCGGGGAGAGGGTAGCCATGGAAGGTGTGCCATAATTAGGCATTGTTTACTTGCGATGGTGAATTCTTTTCTAATAATAGCTCTCTTCATTACCATGACTGCAGACGATCCAGAGTCACTCCAACCAACGAACGAGCAAGAGGATAATAATACTCAACCCGAAGAAGTTGATGACGGTGATGATGAGCTTATAACCGGAGATGCTCCTACAGCAGGTACTGCTTCTTTTTGGGTTAATGCTATCGTTATTTTGCATTCATGTTTATATCCTGTAGGAGAAGGTAAGAAAAAGAAGAAAAAGAAAAAGGCTAAGAAGAAAAAACCGGAGCAGAGCGACCCTCCCCGCACTGGTTTATCCAAGTTTTTCCCGGATGGAATCTATCCTGAGGGTGAGATTCAACCTTATAAAGACGAGTATGTCTTGTTGAAATCTCCCGATGCCTACAATAATTCTCTGCCTTGATTCAGTAATACATGGCGGATAACCTCAGAAGAGAAGCGATACGACGAAAAGATGGCAAATGAGGATCCCGAAACTACCTATCAAAGCATTCGGCGTGCTTCAGAAGTCCACCGCCAAGTGCGCCAGCATGCACGAAAGACCATTAGGCCTGGGATGACCATGACCGAAATTGTTGAAAATATTGAAGCTGGCACACGAGCGTTGGTGGAGGAGAACGGTCTTGACTCTGGTGTTGGGTTTCCCACAGGCGTGAGCTTGAACCACTGTGCAGCGCATTATACTCCAAATGCTGGAGATACTACAGGTGCGCTAATCCCTTCTGTAACTTAGCTCTTGATTGACATGGCATGGATTTGCAGTGCTCCAGCAAGGAGATGTTCTCAAGGTCGATATTGGAGTGCACGTCAAAGGGAGGATCGCGGATTCAGCTTTCACACTGACGTTTGATCATACCTACGATAAGCTCTTAGAAGCTGTGAAGGCTGCGACAGATACTGGCATTCGGGTACGCATCTGGAGAGGGAATTGACATAGATTGACAGTGTTACTTAGGAAGCAGGCATCGACGTCAGGTTAGGCGAACTAGCGGGCTATATTCAAGAGACCATGGAGTCTTACGAGGTTGAAGTAGGAGGCAAAGTCTATCCTGGTAAGTGCGGGATTGTGTCAGTCTTAGCCATCCTTCAATGAGGATGTTCCAGTCAAGCCCATAGAAAACTTAAGTGGTCACAACATCAACATGTACCAAATCCATGGCGGAAAGTCCGTTCTACTTGTTAAAAATGATGATCAAACCAAAATGGAAGAAGGTGAATACTTTGCAATAGAAACCTTCGGTTCCACAGGTCGTGGTCGGATCGTAGAGGCTGTAAGTATCGACAATGAGACCTGAAAGTAGTTGCTAATACTTTCAAGGGTGAATGCTCGCATTATGCCAGAGTCTTTGATCCACCCCATGTGCCTCTCAGGTAGTAATAGATCGCGGACTTACCGAACCTTGCTGCGACTGATGTTTAAATCCTTAGATTGACGTCTGCCAAGTCGCTTCTCAAAACCATTAACAAAAACTTTGGTACTTTACCTTGGTGTCGACGATATCTAGATAGAATCGGCGAGAGCAAGTATCTCCTTGCGGTGAGTAGATGTTCATATCTAAATAAAATCCAACGCGCCGCGTGTTAAATCTCTTGCGTCATAACTCCTAGTTGAACCATCTGGTGGCGCAAGGTATCGTCCAGGATTATCCCCCATTATGCGATCAGCGTGGATCGATGACGGCACAATTTGTTGGTTATTTTTGGCAAACATTGGTCCTTGTCTCTAACAGCTTTTGCTGAACAGGAGCACACAATTCTATTGCGGCCGACGTGTAAGGAGGTAGTTACTAGGGGCGATGACTACTGATCTGGTACCATGTACGTTAGCATACACAACGTACTTGAATGGAACGGAAAGACATAATCCAGAATGAATTGTGGCCGGGACGGAACATATGTGGATGGAAGATTTGTGCCGCCGGCATTTCGGCCCAATTATAACAAACTCTGGTCATTTGAGATGTAAGAGTTGGGATGTCTCTCTGCCCCTTGACCTCTCCCACCAGACTGTCCTGTCCACTGTAACATGCCCTCTGTCTACCACCATGCTGGCCACCAGGGGAGTCGGGTTTTGGGTCTCCATAACGACAGGGACTGCGACTTCTTCTCGAGTTCTTTGCTGCACTATGCTACGCCTGGCGTAACCCCCCCATCTGCTCGTGTAAATCCAAAGCTCAAGATGGAACCTCGACATCCCCTTAGGATATGGGATATCTGGAAGTTTGGACTCGTCGTGGTCTCGAAAGGTGATTCGTCTGGTATCCCAGTTTGCTCCTGCATTTTACTTTTAACTTAGCAACGGAGTTGACTGGAGACGTGCTTTGGCACCATATGTGGGGTCCTCGAAAAAAGTCTTGGGGCATTGAGATGACGATTGTGTCAAGTATTATGCGAGGGGCAGGACGGCACAGTTCTTTTGTTGACGTCGTATGTTGCAATGTCCATTCCCATTCGTTCTTATTCCATAACGCGGCCGATCTTTCAGGCAACAATACGTACATTGATGAGCATAGGTGGGCTGGTACCACTTCCATCAGACGCGCTTGTGACTCCAGTCACTTTTCGTGTGAAGAAGCGCAATCTTCGGGGTATACTCGCAGAGTATGACGCAGCGGAGGATGGGATGCGTGAGTTGTCTGGCGAGTGGGTAGTGGGCAAGAAAACATGGCAAAGACTTCAAACCGAGTGGAAGACTGCACGCAATGATGCACAGGCTCCTGCCGAGTCAAAGAGAAATGAGCAAGTCATATTCTATATCCATGGTGGTGAGTTCATCGGGCCATATATAGGAGCTGTCATAAGTCCTTTTCACAGGTGCATACTACGTATCAAGTGCTGCAGCTCAGCGACTGATTTCTATCCCTTTGTCTAAATACACGGATGCCCGAGTTTTCGGTTCGCGAGTTCAATTAAACACCGAATTCTCTCCATTCTGATCTATCACGCA
Source organism: Termitomyces sp. T70a (assembly GCA_017657195.1). Lineage (NCBI taxonomy): Eukaryota > Fungi > Basidiomycota > Agaricomycetes > Agaricales > Lyophyllaceae > Termitomyces > Termitomyces sp. T70a. The sequence continues at coordinate 8,767 of JAGGAT010000454.1, forward strand.
GCTCTCGATTACCGTTTGGCTCCTGAGTCTCGCTTCCCTGGTCCTTTACATGATGTCGTCAGTGGATATTTTCGATTGGTGGAAGATCTTCACATACCATCGGAAAATATACTACTCGCTGGCGACAGTGCTGGAGGCGGATTGTGCCTTGCATTGCTTATGTATCTGCGCGATTTCAATTACACATTACCAGCCGGAGCAATTTTAATGTCTCCATGGGTCGGCAAGTGTCTTTCATTTTCGTCTGTATCTCTCGCTCATGGACTATGCAGACCTCACTATGAGCTGCGAATCCTGGGATTCGAACGCCAACTTCGATGTTGTACCATTTCCACAAAACGACCATATGAATCCCATTGCCCTTTATCTTGGTGAACGTATGGAGGATTTTTTGACACATCCATATGCCAGCCCTCTCTTTGGTGATTTTACTGGACTTCCTCCCTTGTTGATTCAGGTCGGAGACGCCGAAGTGCTTCGGGACGAATCTGCCCTTCTCGCCCACAAGGCTACCCTTGCTGGTGTTGACGTACGCCACGAACTTTTTGAAGATGCAGTAGGTAATGTCTTTTCCACGTCTTCACGATTCTGATCAAATCAACAGATACACGTCTTTCAAGCCTATCCCTTTCTCCCGACAGCGCGTCGTGCGTTCTCGTCCATGAAGGATTTCGTACAGAATACTCTTCCTCAGCTCAGATCACGATCTCCACAGCCTCTCACGCCCTATGTCGAGCATCATCTCGAAGAGGAAATTGAGAACGACAAGACAACAGTTGTAAGGGGCGATGGCGTAGGAATGAACACAGGCCTGGGCAACGTCATGGACTGTCTTGGGAAGAAGACAGATGACCATTCGGAGTACTCGGATAAAAAGCAATGCGACCCGAAGGGATATGCCAGCTGGGGACGTGGCTCACGTCTTTGGCCCTCAGGCAATATACCCACACCAGTAGAGGAAGATGACGACTGGGAATACCAGAGAACAGTTACTCGCCCTCCGTCTCCTTCAGTTTGCCATCATCCAGCTGCCAAAGCGTCGGGTGAGATCAATGGCCTTCGCCGTATACGGTCAGCAGTGTCCCTCATAGCTGTTCCGGCGCCTCGTACTCGACTACACCATCGTAAACCTCCTTTTGAGTCACGAAGAGCAGGCCCAGGACACATATGCATTCCGCCTTTTTCAAAGATGTCGAAATGCAGTACACCTCCACCTTCACCGCTAGAATCACCTTCCATCCGTCGTAACAATGTTAGTCACCCTGATATTAACTCCCTCGTAGAAGACTGGTCGCACGCGGGACCAGCTAACCAGACTACATGCTACGCAGCAGAGTAACCGTCTTATGACTCGAAACAGCGACATAACTTATCAGTTTAAATCATTTTAATCCATATACACAAAGCGTCCTCCTAATCTCAAGTATTCGTACATACCATGTGTAGCTAGTAGAAACAATGTATCAAACATAATCGGAAGGTCACAGAATACGTAACGGTAAATATGGTTAAAAACGTTCAGAATCCCTTTGGGAGGTACTCAGCATGGTCAGTCCTTTCCTGTGTATCTCCAGTTCCTCAATGACATTCATCAATGCATTGCATTCCCACTGTCCGTACAAGAAGCCTTCATAGAGCATCGTGGTACCCAGCCATGAGAAGAAAATCGTGGCCACTAACAGAATAGGGTTGATCCAGCCGCGAGGAAGCCACGTTCCTCCAATGACAAAGGCGACTAGGAGTAATAGACAGAGGCCAAAAATCTGGAGCTCTCTCCGTGCTCGCTGCCGTGAACATTTGTAGCAAGATGTCAGTGCTTCAATGACTGTTGCCACAGAGGCGTTGGAGAGCTCCGAGGATCGTGCCAAAGTGGAACCTGAGCGGTCTGGCGTCTGAATTTCCAGTGTAGCTTCGAGGCCAAAGTGGTCCGAAAAAGAGAAGCCGAAACCAGGAACTTTGTCCGTCATGACGACCTTGCATTCTGTAGCCCTCAAAAGGGGGAAAACAGGATCAGAGCCGACATTTGGCCTGTGGGGCTGGCGATAAAAGACGTAGTCCAAGCGCTTGCCCCAGGACTTACGCGCGTATGGATCAAGCGGCTTGCCTGCCGAGTACGAGTTTAACGGAGAGTCAGCAGTGACGCCAAACTTGTGTATAGCCTCCAAAGGAGTAGACGCGGAGATATTCCCTGAGTAATTGCCGGGAGGGTGTGTCACCAACCATGCGTCTTCAAGTGCAGCATGCTCCTTTATGAGGGTGATCGGCAGTGTGGTCGGTATACTGTTGAAGTCGCCAAGCTTTAGGCAAGATTGAGTGTAAAATTTCCTCGTAGAGATCATCCATGAGACATACGGCTATAACATAACGCCCGACCTCGGCTGCTTGTCGGGTCAATTTGGCAAACTCCCATGCGTTAACCAGACGATGCGCCCGGTTATATTCAGGCCCGTCTTCTCCGCCTTTTGCGAATAGCTAGTGAAATGTGAATTCAGGGGAGAGTCTGGGATAATTCAGAAACATACATGTGTGTTGAACACTTGGACCTGTCCTAGGACTGGGTGCAACAATACCACACTGGAAGCAGCTTTGCCAACAAACCAGTCGCCGGCACTAACGTCGATTGGGGCGCCATTGAGAGAGTATGAGTACACAGAGGTCGAAATGATGGGGAACCTGGAAAATAGGACTAAACCTGCACCAAGAGCACCGCTACTCCGAAGATGAGGCAGGGAACTGACGAGTAAAAATGAAGGCAAACCTATAAAAGAATTTTGAATGGGGCAGCACAGAAGACACCCGTCGCTGAACTTTCTCGTAGTCTGAAAAGACCCAAAGTTCTTGGAGAGCAACGATGTCATAGCTTGAGTGTGAAAGCTCGTTCGCTATGGCCTCGATACGTTCCTTTCGATTTTTTGCGACAAACTTTAGACCCCTGATGAAGGAGACTAGGTATTTTTTTTCAAGATGGTCGAGCTGACCCACCAGCAATTGAGGGACAGGACTCGGATCCGGCTTTCAGTCGTCATGGACGTACTTACTTTCGAGTGACTTTGATCGGCAACTTCGGACCGGATTGCTGTGACTAAGTAACTCAATGCGTGACCGAGGTTTGTCAGTAACTACAATGACCACCGTCGTCAAACTCACCGCCAACGAGTCCGTCTCCCTATGCTCAGTCTCCCTTCGACTCTCAACATATATCTCTCCCCAGCATAGAAATTGCCACGCGTGCTGCTGAAAACTTCGCGCGTATCTACTACAACGCCTATGACTCCGACAACCGTCTCAACGACGTTCCCCAGTTTTACCGACCAACGTCGTCCTTGGTATGGAACGGGAAGCCTTTTCAAGGCGCAACTGGAGTCCGTGAGCTTCTTGAGAAGATGCCAGTGACAAAACACGAAATCCAGTCCCTTGATTGCCATCCTATACCAGGTTTGTTTTCGTGGCCAATGATCAAGTGCTGGGTGTTTACAATGTTCATTAGGAACCTCGCCTCCCTCACTGCTTGTCAGTGTCTCTGGTAGCGTCGTTCATGGTCAAGGACCATCGGGCAATCCAACTCACACGACACCTCGCAACCCCGAAGGGCACCCTCGGGTGTTCTCCCAGACCTTTATGCTTGTCCCAGACCCCACAGCGCCTGCCACAAAGCCTGGGGAACTTGCAAAGTACTACGTCAGTGCGGACGCGATTAGATTCGTAGGGTAAATGCTCGCTACTTGTAAACTACAATATTCATTGTACATGTAAATAACAAATTTATGCAATTTGCTGTTGACAATAGCATGACGTCACATCCTGTCTATGCCAGCTGTCAGCCTCAATTGCAGGCTTTCTCTCTTTTTCTGTCGTGTCTGGTTGGGCTCGCCACAATGTCCAAGACTTCATCCACACCCACACCCACAGGCGCAAGCTTGCCTCCGGCCGAGCCAACCTCTGTCACGCCCTTTGGAGTCCTAGCTGTTCCCATGCTGACAAACCAGCAGACGTTCGAGATGCATCAGACGAGTTATTCACGCCCGTCAATACTCGCTACTCGGAAATCTTGGAGACCCAGCCCAAACATAAGGAAGTCCATACCTCTGGCAGCATGAGACATTGTAAGCATCCTTTTCTTTTCAGTCAAATGTCCAACCTCATTCAAGTTGACAAGAAACAACTCCGAGACCTTGTGATGGAGAAACCTCCTGTGCCGACAGTGACTGTCGTTCGTGTTCTCAACGAGCAAGTTCCCTCTCCTCTTGCAAGAATGGCAAAAGATGCTGCGGATGGTCGGCGGGCACTAGCTGAAAATGTTCGGCTGTCACTCGAGCTTGAGGAGGCTAAAAGTGAGAAAGGAAAGAAGAAGAGTGCGTAACCTTTTGCTAAATGTCACCTTGCACAGACAAAAATGCTGTGCTTGAAGACGATATTGCCGCTCAGCTAGTCAAAAAGATAGCTAATTTAGAGGCTAAACAGGCTTGATATGATAGAGAGGTTATGGAACTGAAGGGAGAAAACGGCAGACTCAAAGATGTGATCAAAAACCTTCAACCAATGGACCAGGTGTGTTGCATTGATTGTCAATGGATTTCCTCAGTTTGTTGAAGTTTTTCATGGCAGGCTATGAAAAATATTTATCGTCGAGTGTTACTGGACAAAGCTCGCGCCAAGCTTCTCATGGTGACAGGGATAGACGAAAAGAGTATTGAACGCTCACAGCTCTTAGCTGCTGTAAAAGATGCATTGCCCAAGTTACATATTTTGAACGACGTGGCTCTCCAGTTAATATTCAAAAGTCATATCCGCGACGATGGGAATGCTGCTGCCCATGAAGGATCAAAAGAAGCTATTGCTGCTGCAGTACTCTCGGCCAATATCAACGAAACCGACCGCAAAAGTCTCCACTATATATACGAATATGTTTTTGGTTGCAAGCCGAAGCTTGAAGATGAGAAGTGACCTTTGAGTCTAGAAATATGTCCTGGCATTTTTGATACCTTACAACGTTACTTCTCAATACGCAGTTGCAACTTTTAAATTGTTGATATAAACATCCAACGTTCCCTTTCATGGACGTGAGAAAATTACTTGTCCAACTGTGTAGGTTGAGGTTAAAAGGAGGGCTGGTTCAGACTTCGGTCAGCCAACTGCGACAAAGAATACAAGAATGATTAACTTAAGAGGCCCAGGGTCCCAGTCATGTAACCAGCACCTGTGCGCTATAAAGAGTATCTTGCCAATAAGCTCATTTTCACACTGGATATGTGAGTCATTTCCACATGGCCACACACTCTCTCCTTATCAAGTAGCTTTTTTTTATTAACAGAGCTTGTCATCTAATAAATATACCCCTCGCCTTTACTATTTTTATTCATAACATATCCCGGTTGACTTTCATTACAAGAGAAACGACTCTCAAACGTCTAAATTCTTAACAATAGGTTCTACATAATCATCACATTAGAAAGCAATACAAGTAAACGATTAACGTCGGAGCCATTAACCAAAGGTTTGAGACTAGAGAGAAAGAGTTAGCAAGGGTTGTGCAATAAGATTGGCGAGAAATCAAGAGGCTCACTGATCTGGCGCTCCGCTTGACCTTCGAAAGCCGCCACTCATCTGGCTTCTCGTACTTGTTGTACAGCGGCTCGATCTTCTCTTGTTTCTTCCGTTTACTAATTTTGCTTGCATCAGCAACCTGGAAAAATTGCGGCGCGACTTCTACAAGCCACTTTGGTTCAACAGCAGTGACGTTGTGGCAATACTCTCGAGTAGTGAGCACCAACTCGTGGTAGATTAACCACTCCGGATTTCTGTTGAATAGGGCCGAAGAGGGATGGATGTAAACGGGGGTGCCCTCGACGAGAGTTTTGTAGCCTTCTTGTGGATCCTTTTTGGCTGCATTTCTGAAGAAGCCAGAGCATATCGCCTTCCGGACGACATTGTAGTCCCGTCCAGCAGACAGGATGTCGTGCTTATATCTACCCTCAGGGTCAGACAAGGGCGCGATGGAAGAACGAAAAGTAATACCTGTCCATAATGCCCAACAGTTGCTTCCGTACATCCTGTGCTCGTCTCATGCTCCTCGCCTGAATAAAGTTCTCATAACACCAAGGGTTCGAGAAATTTGCAGCCTTCCAACCATTGTAGACGGTCAACAAAGTCAGATGATCTCCTTCAGGCTGATGGAATTTGGCTTTTTTGGAATCTGCTTGACCCTGCTTCTCCTTTGGTCGATAGAAGACGCTCTGAACGGAAAGCATAGCGACGATGGAAAGAATCTCCTCTGAGCATCCCAACTCAACGGATGCAATCAACATCTTAGCCAGTGGCGGTTCCATAGGGAAGTCAGCCATCTTTCGCCCAAGACGGGTCAAAAGACCTTCGTCGTCTAGGGCCGAAAGCGCATACAACGACTCCAACGCCGTCAACATTGTCTGGGCCGGTGGCGGGTCCATGAAGTCGAAACTTAGCAAGTCGTTAATACCCATAGCTTTGAGTTGTAAAATCGTTGACGACAAATTGGTCCTTTGTATGTCGGGAATGGAGTTGGGCAGCATCTCATTACGGTATGCTGCCTCCGTAAAAAGACGGTAGCATTTTCCAGGACCAGTGCGTCCGGCACGACCAGCACGCTGTCGTGCCTGAGCTTGTGAGATTGGCATAACCACGAGAGAGTCCATGCCCAGCCTTGGGTCATAGGCATTTTGCTTGGAAAAGCCGGGATCAATGACATAATAGATACCGGGAATGGTCAAGCTAGTTTCTGCAACGTTCGTTGCAATAACGACTTTCCGAGCTCCGGGTGGGGTGGGCTCAAAGACGCGTGACTGGACCTCAGAGGGAAGGGCGGAGTATATGGGCAGGATGATGAGTTCGGGGACTTTGGGACCGAGAGCCTTCATTCGCTCAAAGAGAATTTCGCAAGCAGTATCGATTTCTTCTTGACCAGTGAGGAAGAGCAAAATATCACCAGGAGGCTCCGAAAGGTGAATCTGCATAACAGTAATGAGAGAGGCATCCAGATAGTCTGTCTCTGGTTCCTTGGTATAAAGGATCTCTACAGGATATGTGCGGCCAGGAATGGTGAAGATAGGGCATCCGAAGAAGTACTTGGAAAATTTTTCGGCATCGAGCGTAGCAGAAGTCACAATCAGTTTGAGGTCCGGACGTCGTTTGACGGCCTCTAAATGAAAGTGGTCAAGTCTAAGTTTATCAAACAAACTGACGTTAACGCACTTTTCAACAAGCCGAACAGGACATCTGTAGCGATAGTACGCTCGTGAGCCTCATCTAACATGATGACCGAATATTGACTACAAAGTGGGTCGATCAAACACTCGCGCTGTAACATACCATCCGTCATGTACTTGATCTTAGTTTCCGGACTGGTGCAATCCTCAAAACGAATGGTGTAACCGACTTCCTGACCCAAACGACATCCGACCTCCTCAGATACACGTTTTGCCACCGACATTGCAGCAACACGTCGGGGTTGTGTGCAGCCAACACGACCCTTTTCAGTGTAGCCAGCCTCCGCGAGGTACTGTACCATTTGAGTGGTCTTGCCTGAACCAGTGTCACCCACAACAATGAGAACTTGATGCTGATTTTTGAGAGTCAGTAACTTCACGAATATCTGAAAAAATGACGTACTTCTCCAATGGCCTTTAAAAGAGGGTCCCGGAGCTTGTATATGGGCAAACTTCTTCGCTGTTCTTGAATACTCAGCGTGGTTATTTCACCGAATGTCGTAGCTTTGTTAAAGCTGGATTGTTTCCATTGTGGAACCTCGCCTGCCTTCTGGCTCTTAAGGTTTCCGCGCAAGTCTTGAGCAAACATCCTGTCCGACTCTTTCGACATGGGATCAAGCCATGGTTGACTAAAGTCACGAGCCTGCGAATCCGCTTCCTCATTCGCCTCTTGCTGTCGAAGTTCGCGACGTTCCTTTGCCAAGGATGCTCCAGCAAGAGCAGCCCTGTTTAGGGACCCATCAGGCGCCTTAACAATTTTTATGGGACTAAGGTCCAGGGTTTTCTTCGTCTGCCCAGCCAAAAATGGTGGCTCATCCTCCCTCACTTCCACATCCAGCTCTTCTTCCACCTCCACATGCGCCATAGGGTTGTTGAAATCTTCGTCCAGGTCGGGGTATTCTGATGCATCAATAATGCCGGAGGAAATCAATTGTTTAATTTCCCAGCGTTCTGGCGATGTCAGTCGTTTCGCCGACCGCTTGGGACCGTCGTCCTTTGAACGAAGAGGCACCGCATTGGCTCCAGAAGAAGCACGCAATGAACGTAATCGATCATCCTCCATCTCAGCCTCAGATTTGATACGAAGATGAGGTGTAAGATCACGGCCAGTAAGCTGGTCTGCGTCTTTCATGGAGAGAGATATTCGATTTGTGGCTATACTCATTACCTTGACCTTCACGGGTTGCCCTCTACTGAGCAAATCAGAGGCTGAGTTAGCTCGAGCCCCTGATTGGATGTTTGATACATGGACCATCCCTAGATAAATGTCAAGTCAGAAATGGTAGTAACGTCACAACAGATGCAAGAACGCATACCTTCTACCCTGCCGACGACCCCTTCCAAAGTAACAAAAGCCCCGAAATCTTTCAGCCCTGTTACTTTCCCATTATAGATCTTGAACAAGACTGGTCGTTCGTCCAACGGTAATCTACCCATGCTGCCATAGCGATCACTATCGCGACCTCTTCCTCGCGTTGGACTCGGACTGTGGCGCCTTGGAGAATGCGAATGATCACGGCGCAGACGCTTCGACGAAACCCGGTCATCCGGCGGCAGTGGACGCTTCCTACCAGAAACCAAGTCCCCTAGCTCTGCCAAGAAGACATCATCGGAGACAGCAGGAGGTACTTCCTTGTTTTGCAATGCAAGTCCAGGGAATAAACGCTTCTTCTTCTCTTGCTCTGTCAATTCTCCATCTGCGACAGTATCCTTTCCATTCTGTTCAACCAGCTTTGAACTTTTCTTCTTGTGTTTCGGGTGCATACTTAGAATGAGGCGGTCTATATTATCCACAAGTGAATCTGGGAACCCAGCCTCCATTTCATTGAGTTTCGCCTTGAAGGCGGGTAAACTTCTGTTGGACTGATCATGAAGTGCAATAATGAACTCGGCGAGAGTCTTGTCATTGAGTCCGAGGTGATTGTTAAGTTCTTGAGTAATTTTCGCTACAAGTGAAAGAAACTCGAGATTATAGATGTCGGACTCGGCCATGGGGAGAGAGTCACCTGGAGAAGAGGGAGGGCAATTACGTAAGCACAATCATTTCTCAGGTGTATGCCGACTCGAAAAGGCATCGTCAAGTCTGGCAATGCTGGAAATTCATCCAAGAGTGATAAAACTTTGGTTGCGCCGGTTCCACCAGAAGAGAAACCCCTGTTTCCTCCGGGATACAAATATCCTTTGAGTTTACTCCACGAGAGGTGATTTATAACATTCCCATACAGGCGTTACAGTAGCCAGGTTGACTCTCGATGACTTTAGGTGCCAGAAGCTAGGTTGGGAAAAGCCATCGGTCGAAACAGTATGCTAGCTATGTTCGCGTACATGGAGTCATCTGAGCATTCTTCCAGCATCAACGTCCGGATGGATGGTCTTTTGTTGTTCACCTCAACAAAATCAATAAGAAAAGCAACGAAAAGGAATCGGTACGGTTGAAACCCGATCAGCCATATCTGAGCGCGACGTCTCTTGAAGCACGCCATTGGGGAGCAACTTATGCCTTATACCGTGTTCGTCCAAATCCATCTTAATGCTCCAGCGGGACAAAACAAATTTTCTAAACTTGGACAATGTACGCTAGTTCTGCAATGGTACACGAATGCACCTTGTCTTGCCTCCGGGACCGAGACAATACTGGAATGAGTTGGCGGAAGAACATAGAAACTCGCCTCCACATTTGAAATGGAAATATGCCGAGGATCCTTTCGCTGCTCAAGAGGAACAAGAAAAGGCCAAAGCTACCAAACGCGCAAGTGCCGCTGCGAGAGAAGCAAACATCTCTGGTAAGCCCAGCCGAAAACAGGCCTCTGATGAGCTTGCACAAGTACCCGAGGTCAGAATGGCGGTGAGCCTTAGAGAACAAGTTGAGGAGGCCATAAAACAGGTTTATAATGTTTCGAGGTCGTTGATTTCATCTGACCCACTTGAGCAAGGGTATATCTATGTATCCAGAAGCTCGCGACATTTCTGTATCTGTCCTTGATGAAGCAGACGCTTCTGAGGTCTTGCAAGGGCTCGGCCACCTTGGTTTCAAGCCAGTACAAGCCCAAAAAGCTATTTCCTTTTTGTCACAACCATCTCAGCTTACGACAATCCTTCTGGACTCCGCGAACTCTCTCGAGGCATGCATAGAGTATCTTATCCTCTCTTTGCCTGAATGCGATCTCCCACAACGCTTTCTTCCCACGATCAATTCTTCAAATGCTTTCATCACCTCAACACATACTGGAACTGATGACCTAAAGAAACGCTGGATAGAAGATAAGGCAGTCAAGGAAGCAGGTTGGCCAGCGCACGCTGTTAAAGCCTGTACCGCCATCCCTGAACTGTTGTTGAATTGGGATCTTCTTTTGGTTGCTTTGTGTAGGAGATTGGTTGGTCATGAATGGGCACAAACTTCTGAAAGCGAAGCCGACAGCACTCCATTCGAGATTAACATCGATGAAGTTGAAGCTATGGGCGGGTCCATCTCGGACGCAGGAGAGCTCATTATACCTCTATTTAGTGCCCCAATACAGATCCATATCCTCATTTCCTCCGACAAAGCCTATCCACGACCAAACTTTTCCCCCATGTATATCACTTCCACCTCGGCCCCTGCCTACGTAAGGCTCCATCTATTATCCTGCCTTCTCCTGGAGGTGAATTCTGACCATTTTTTCGAATGTGGAGAAGGATTTTGCATGGCGGTCATGAGGATCCTCGAGGCGGAGTGGGCTCAAATCGAAGATGACGGACCTCCTGATATATCAGCAGTCCTGACTCATTTTATTCCTCTTACGCAACCTGTCCCTGAACTTGCTACGTCCACTCCAGAAGTCACTCACGCGACCATTCGATCTGGTCGACGAGGAACATTGTCGTGGAATGATAGACGTACTGACCAACAAATCAAAGATGAATTTGAGGCTACTTGCAGGCAGAAAAAGGTGATTGCTATGGCACAATTATACTTTCTGGGCGTCTATTCACATGACTTTACGTAGTATTCGGAAATGTTGAATGTTAGACGAAAACTTCCAGCTTTCTCTGCCAGAGAACATTTTCTCAAGCAACTCCAACGCCACAATGTTGTAATCGTAGTTGGTGAAACAGGTTCGTTTCTATCCAGTGTCAGTTCGTACCTGCTAAATTATCTCAGGATGTGGAAAGACAACTCAGTGTAAGAATGCCAGAGTATTGCCAAACATGTATGTATTGATCCGTCCTGAAGTGCCCCAATTTATTCTCGATTCTATGATTGAAACCGGTAACGGTTCCAAAGCATCTATTCTCGTGACACAACCGCGTAGGCTATCAGCTATTTCGGTCGCTGCCAGGGTATCTGCCGAACGCCTCGAAGACGGCTCCGTGGGTTATGCAATTAGAGGAGAAAGTAAGCAAGATGAAAAGACCAAGATCTTGTTCTGTACGACCGGTGTTGTTCTGAGACGGTTGGGGTCAGGGGACAAGCTTCATGGAATATCGCATGTCGTCGTTGACGAGGTCAGTATTATCTCCTATACTTCAATTCTATCTTATTCTCGTAGGTCCACGAACGATCTGTTGATGGGGATTTTCTGCTTCTCGAACTAAAAGAACTTCTTAAAACACATACTAATCTCAAAGTCATCCTCATGTCCGCCACAATCAATCACCAAACTTTTGTTGAATACTTCGATGAAGCTCCACTTATCACAATTCCTGGTTTCACTTACCCTGTCACAGATAAGCACGTTAAACATAATCTTGCAGATTTCATGACACTAATCTGATGAGCAGATATCTAGAAGATGTGATCCCTTTGCTCAAGTTTCAACCTTCTTTATCGGAATATGTGAGGAGCCGGTCCGACGCGGTAGCACCAACCTTTCGTGACGAATACAAGACTCTGGGACTGGATGACCCAAGCATAACCGCCCTCTACGAGATCACTCGTTCGAATCGAATAGACTACCAGGTTTTTTTCTTATCTATTGTATCTATTATTCTCATTTATGGGAATTGAAGCTCGTAGCCGCTGTGGTCCACCACATTGTTTCTACTGCCGCCAACCGCGGAGGAATTCTAGTCTTTTTGCCTGGTGTCCATGAAATCATACAATGTATCGAGGCAATTCGTCCTGTCCTTAATGGCCAGGCAGAACTATATCCGCTTCACGCAAACTTGTCCAGCGACGAACAGCGTCGTGTCTTTCTTAAAACTTCTAATTGGAAGATTATAGTTGCTACCAATGTTGCCGAGGTCTGTCGCTGCAACAGAAAAAGAGCTACCAACTACTGACTTGTGACTCTCAGACTTCCGTCACCATTAACGACGTCATTTATGTGATCGACACCGGCAGAATGAAGGAAAATCAGTTCGATCCTGTAACTGGTCTTTCTCGGCTAGTAGAAATATGGGTCACTCATGCCGCAGCAAGGCAACGGAGAGGCAGAGCAGGTCGAACCCAACCCGGTGTCTGTTATAAGTTGTACACTCGGAAGCAAGAACTAACTATGGCCGAGTTCCCCGTTCCGGAGATCCTTCGCGTTCCCCTTGAAAGCATTTCGTTGACGGTCAAGGTGATGCGAGAAGAGGATGATGTGAAGGTTATAAAATCTCTTCTTCCATGCCATCTCTCGGTGCTGATCCAGACACAGCTCTTCCTGACTCGTGCTATTGATCCTCCCGAAGTTGCGGCTATGGAACGAGCATGGTCCACATTAGAAGAGCTTGGGGCCATTGATGATGCTGGGCAATTAACTCCTCTTGGGCGGCACATGGTAAGTATTTTTGCTCATGTCTTGCATCCTGCTGCTCACTGCACGACAGTCTACACTTCCAGTAGACCTTAGACTTGCAAAGGTATGCCAGTTTTTTGCTCGCCTTCTCCTTCAAATATGTACAGATACCGACCTGCGATTGTCTAGATGTTGATTTTCGCCACCGTATTTCGGTGTCTGGATCCAATCCTTACAGTCGCAGCTGTCTTGTCATGCAAACCGTTGTTCGTTGTTCCAGCGGAAAAGCGTGACGAAGCGACACAGTAAGCTTGTACGCCATTCCAGATTGCTGCGTGATTAACAAGATTTTGTAGAGCGAGGGAACGTTTCATGACTGCTGGAAGTGATCTCTTGACCGCTGTCACGGCTTATGATCAATGTGTGGGCCTGTGGTCCGGAGGAAAGGGACAAGTAGAAATGCGTGCATTTTGTGAAAAGGTGCAGGATATGAATCGCGGCATTCCTAATGTTCCGAGATTAATTTCGTTCCTACTTGTAGAATTTCATCTCTTCAGCCAGTGTTCGCGAAATTAGGACTCTACGCAACGACTTCTTTCTCTCCCTCTCTGACATTGGTTTTCTTGAATTTGGCTCTAAGCCATATGGTCCGGCTCTCAATAAAAACAGCGGAAACTATAACCTTCTCAAAGCTATCATCCTCGGTGGTCTGTGGCCGCATGTCGCCCTCGTGCATCTTCCTAGAGACCGAATCAAATTCGACAAGGTTTCTGCAGGAACTATACAGCGAGGAAATACAGCTAAGGAGTATAAGATTTACGATCTTCAAGGGGGACGTGTCTTTTTGCACCCTGCGAGCGTGCTCTTTAGTGAAGCAACATGGGTATCTCCGTTCCTTGTATATTTCCATAAGTACATGTCGAGTAAGGTATTTCTAAGAGATGCGACTCAGGTATGGCGGACTTTCGCTATCAATGTATTTGCTGAGGTTGAAATCGAATACAGGTTCCAATATATGCCGCCTTGTTATTCGGAGGTCCAGTTTCCGTGAACCAGATAGGAGGAGAAGTTTCCATTGGGACCAAGGGCAGTCGTTTCAAACTGAAAGCTTGGCCTCGTATCGGCGTACTCGTCAATCAACTTAGGTATGTTTCGATGAATCAGCTCCGATGACGTCACTTACGAGTTTGCAAGACGTTTACTTGATGTACAACTCGAGCGTTGTGTCGAGAAAGGCACCACCCTCGCATCAGAGAACAATCCTGTTGTGGATGCAATGCTCGCCCTAATCACTCACGATGGAGTAAGCGCAAACCCATGAGAGTAACATAGACAGTAATTTCAGAGAAGACATGCAATAGCCAGGCAATACAGTATCATCAGTCTTCGTGAACAACGCTCGGTGAAGGTTGAGGAGTCAGTATCGTGGAGATAGGGCCCAAATTTAAATTACCAAGCGTTTCACTTCAGCAGAGTCTATGACCCTGATGCCCTTCCTCTCCATGTCTTCCCATTCAGAACCCGCGTCATGCACGCTTCTAACTGCGTCCCGAACGACCCAGGTTTTGTACCCGAAGTCGATCGCATCTAATGCTGTGCTCTTTACACAGTAATCACCAGCTATGCCCACAATAAACACATCGGTAACCCCATGGTCTTCGAGCAACTTTGGGAGCGTTGTATTGGCGAGATGCCATGGATCACGGAAAGCAGAATACATTTCTATTCCTTGATCCGTGCCTTTGATGACCAGGTTTGTTAATGCCTTCTGGTTGAGACCCTCGACAAATTCAGAGCCTGGGGTATCGGCTATGCAATGTACTGGCCAAAGAACTTGTACAAGTCCTCGCTCCTGTTCAATATCACCAGGGGGATAGATTATGGTTTTGGAGAAGGGTGGCTTCCCATGTGTAGCAGCGAAAGAGATATGATTGGGTGGATGGAAGTCTCGAGAAGCAATTTTTGCCGCGAATGGACGGGCTAAGAGATCGTTGATATTGGGTATTATCTCGCTCCCGTTGCAAACAGCAAGGGACCCATAGACAAAGTCGTATTGCATGTCGATGACCAAGAGGGCTGGCGTGAATGTAGCCATGAGTATATAGATTCAAAGCAATTAGCCTCTAACAGGGGAAAAGTACTTTTCGAGTAGGTAATAATCCGAGAATACACCGAAAACTTCTCTTCAACCTCTTCCCAAGTTCAAGATAACATTGTTTCTGCTTCCTCTCAACCTCAAAGCATATAGACTAGAACATCACATCAAATCAAATTTGTACTAAAGAGATATGTATATAGTTATAGGTACATAAATACTTGATTGCGTAAAGTACATTGCTTTGTGTCGTCTCTATAGAATTGTCGGCCGCGCAAACTTATGCTTATCGAAGGAACCAGACCCAATACTCGACTATATACCGAAAATTTAGAGTAAACTAACTGCTCTTCGTCCATTCAAACCCTCGCTTGCCGATCGTCGTTTGATGAGCGACCGTCTTGGTGATTGTAGTCGACCACGATTGTCTCCTGACGCATGTTCCATATGCAAATTAATCGAAGCCTCATGAAACATTGAAGGAGACTTGTGTAAGTCGAAAGTGGCACTCGTAGGAGGCAGCGCAAAGTACGGTGCGTCGTATGGCTGCGTACGCGTGCGAGGGGTCGGAGCAGATATGCGTCGTTGATGAGTCTTGAAAGAAAAAAAGGAAACAGCAGACCGCTGAATAGAGTCATTAGATACGGAAGGGAAGTCAGCAGACTTCAAGGGAGTCAATGGGCGGTTGAAAGTATCGTCGTAATTCACATCAGGTTGCATGCCAAGAAATTTTCGCCGCGGTGACCATGGAGGAACAAAGCCCATGTTGTATTGCCTGCCATGTTTGCCTTCACTAGGCACTAAATCTTCATCAGTAAAAGGTACATCGTAAAATCCAAAAAACACACAATATAATGATCGTGTAACGGTCACGGATGTCCCAGGATGCTGGCGGGATTTGTTTCCGAAAGATAAAATTCTTCTAGGCAAGTGGAACGCCAGAGACGATCGTCTAGACGAGGAATCAGACTCAGCAAATGACTCATCATCTTGTTTCATGTTTGTCGATTTGGTCAAAAAAGATGTAGTAGTAGGTAGGGTCTGAGTGGATGGTGGCGGGTTTCCTTCAGCTGAGAATTGTTTCACTGGTGTATCATGAAGAGTCATCATATGCGCTGTGGAGATCGAACTTCGCTGAGAACCAAGAGTATCTGCGAAATATACGTGTTTGTCACGACGTCGATTGCTGGTAGTATTTCGTCCGTTCACCGTGATTGGGGGGGCGACTGAAGGCATGACAAGGCGTGCTGGCAAAGCAAGCACCGATCGACTTCGAGAGCGGTAATTAGCTCGTCGTTCCGATTCGTTTCCGACACCAGGGGTAACTGTTGTGGCCACTGGTACAAGCCATCGAAATCCTATGGCGAGTATACTCTATGGTAAAA
This sequence comes from Termitomyces sp. T70a, assembly GCA_017657195.1. Classification (NCBI taxonomy): domain Eukaryota; kingdom Fungi; phylum Basidiomycota; class Agaricomycetes; order Agaricales; family Lyophyllaceae; genus Termitomyces; species Termitomyces sp. T70a. The sequence goes on from JAGGAT010000454.1 coordinate 25,187, forward strand.
AGGTTCTCATTAAGAACGTGCCCAGGAGAGCTGGTATCAGCACACACCAGGCCAAAGCCCAATGATCCTATAGCTCTCGCAGATAAAGTGACCAGGAAAGATCTGTGGTTCGCCTTTGGGAATGTGGGATCATTCGGTTGATTGTGTGGAGGCATGGGTGTGGTCGCAAAGCATTTGTAAAGACAACGGAACATCACCCTCGTCAGTGAATAGTTAATGAGAGACGAGGAGACGGAATTGGCGAAGACGATATAGATGCGGAAAATAGCATACGGATGTGCTCGGAATATTCATGGCTGCCTTGGAGAATATATAGCCTTTACATACTTATGACATGAGACCACTTTCAAATTCTATTTTTTCTTGACGTCATTATGTCAGCTATACATTCCCATCGCGGAGATCACCCTCGATTAAATATGATGAGCTGCGCCCCCATGCCGAAAACACGGAGTTTGTTGGGAGCTTACACTGGGTGCAGGAATCAATATTCTTTTGCAAGTTTTTTGTGCAAAACTTGCAAAACATTGTAAAAAATAATTTCATTGATTTTAAAATTTTATTTGAATATTTTTGTCAAAACCATAGAAAAAATATTGTAACTGAACCCACTCAGCTGCCAGAAAAAACTCAAGCACCAACAGAAAAGTAAAGTTCAACATTGGTGAGAACAACCAGAGTTGTCAAGCTTAACACTGGATGCAGGGAACAATATTCTTTTGCAAAACAATGTAAAAACACAGGAAAAATAATTTCATTGATTGTAAACTTTTATATTTTTGTCAAAACCATAGAAAAAATATTGTAACTGGCCTTACTCAGCTGCCAGCAAAAACTCAAGCAGCACCAAGGAAAATACAGTTCAACATTGGTGAGAACAAACAGAGTTGTTATCTGCATTTTCATGGCTTCTCTTGATGCTGAAGAAGCTGTTCAATTACAAAATATTTTTTTATTATTTAGGCAAAAACATTCAGATAAAATTTTGAGATTAATTGGATTATTTTTACATTGTTTTTACATTGTTTCACAAAAGAATATTGTTCCTGACTCCCAAGCACAAGGTTGAGGGTTTGACTCCTGGCTGAGTGCACCTGTATGGAAAACACCTTAAACACCACATGGATTATTTCAATGCCTCTGGAAAGCCACCACCTGCATGTGTTGACTAGGGAGGCTTTGTTGTGCAGGCCATAATTTGGGTGACCAATTAGCACATGACTTGATGAAGCAATGTGACTACTGCACTCTTGTCCAAAACAGGAAAAATAATTAGGGTTGCCCAGTAGGATGGAATTGGAAGAGGTTAAACTTGCTGACCAAGCATGTCCTAGTATGGGTGGGTGGGAAAAGAAGGTGTCAATAGTTTGATCAGGCTGCTGACATAATGTGTAGTCCATCAGATGGGTCAGCATAGCTGTTGAAGTGGAGTAGTGAGTTCAATTTGATTAGCTGCTTATTGTTGAGTCAAAACTGGCAAGCAGCAGGCTGTCATCAGCCTCCCCATGCTGGCCCATACCGTTGCAGGTTCCAAATCTCAGGATCAATTTTTGGAAGATATCATCTAGGTGCAGGGGAGGCTATAGTATTGTGGGACCTTATCAAGTGTTTTAGCTAGAAGGAGCCATCAGGCAATTAGCTTTTATGGGCCTATACCAACCAAACACTGGCAAGCATTGCCAAGAGTAGACAGGTCAAGAGAAAATTGGGACAGCACATTAATAGCAGATAAGTCAGGACTTTAATTACCTTACTATATTGTAGAACCTAGGACACAAGTACCCAAGCAGAATTGCATGTATAAAATAGGTCTTTATAGATAAAAAAGCATCATCATCATTATTATCACCATAAATCAAACTATTTAATATGAAGTCCACTATCAAGCTGTTCATAAAAGTTGGTGCCAAGGTAAAATGCCAAGCTGTCTGTCATAGAAAAACTTCATCATCTGATACTGCTAAGCACTGCTGTTGCTAAAGAGCATCAGTTTTGATCATTTGATGCCATCTATCACCTGTTAATCTATCTATCATCAGCACTAATTTTGATGGAAAAAGCTCATTGCCATGTATGGCCATTGGAGGCTACTTATAATAGTCTGATTGTATGTGCTAAAGTGCTTTTCCTTTCTGCAACCTATATTTATAAGCTATCCCATGTGCTGTGCTATGTGATTAGTGTGTTTAGCTCTTATAAAGACTGAGACTTATCAGTGTAAGAGCAACCTCTGAAAGCTATGGCTCAATCACACAGCTGGCAGAAAGAAATCCAAAGAGTGTATTAGTGTATGTATAAGTAATTAATAATAGCTGCATACCTAGCAGAGGAAAATCCAAAGAGAACAAGTCTAAGGATTCACTCTGCCAGATGCTCAAAAAAAATAAAAAGTAAGTCACATGATATGTAAGTCACATGTAATAATCACATGTCCAGATCACCTGTTTGGGTCACATGTCTATGTCACCTGCTGAGGTCACATGTCTGGGTCACATGTGCAGCTGAGTCTGAAAAGAAAAAGTAAATGATGGCTGGATGGCTGGAAAAACTCCCTTTTTTAAAACTCAGACCAATTTGACATTTGAGGAAGTCTGGCATTGGGCTGAGTAAATCAAAGGAGTATGGCCTGTGCTATCCTCCAGCCAAGTAGGCAGGAGTCTAGAGGGTTGAGAGCAAGGCTGAAAAGTGAAGAAATAGATGTAAAATGGGCAATGAAAGGGTGAAGAAATAGTGATGAAATAGACATGAAATAGTGGACCACTATAATAGACCATGCTCATTACAGTACTTATTATAAAGTACTCTTACTTTATAATTATCATTATTTATTAATTATATAATTGTTCATTAGTATATAAGTATTGAGGTTATTTTACATAACCTCAAGTAGTCTTTTTGCACAACCATAGCCAGAATCAATAGATAGGTTCTGACTTACGGTCTCATGCATAAAAGGCTCAGTAACCTTGTTATATTCTTTTAAATCAACCTGTATTGACTATCTTTGCTGTGGCAAGCGACCAAACTTCTGCAAAAGAAGTTCAAATTTTACAATCAGTGATTGTACTAAAACAGGTTCTGAGTGAAACTATTATAGTAGGGAGTGCGCATATCTATGTCCATGGAGAGAGGAGTTTCTGGGCATAATCCCAAGAACTCAGCAAGTGGAGCGCCGCAGAGCACTCCATGGGAATTAGGAAGCAATGCCACATTATGACGTGCCATGTGTAATGCAGTTACTGAGCCTTTCATGCACAAGACCATAAGTCAGAACCTATCAATTGATTCTGGCTATGATTGTGCAAAAAAGACTACTTGAGGTTACATAAGTAACCTCACGACTTATATAGTAATTACATAATAACTAAGTAATAATAACAATAAAGTAATAATACTTTATACCAGTGCTGTAACAAGCACGATCCGTTACATACCCCCCTCATAAGACCATCACAGGTCTCATTAAATAATTAATCAACAAAAAACAAATGAGACCATAGTGGGTCTCATCAAGAAAAAATAAAATAAAATAAAATAAGACACAGGGTATAGGGTGGGAGATAGTGTCCTGCCTGTTTTGCAAGTTCTCTCTAGCTGCTGAAGTCTTCCTCTCAGGTTATGGAAGTTTGCTATTAGGGAATTCAACAGTTTTCTTATAGCGGATACAACGGAGCTGCGTTGCGGTGAACGCAGGTGATCAGAGGAGACCAAGCAGGCAGCTTTGGTCTTATCGCACCACTCAAGGGCGGCAAAGCGAGACTGAGGCCCCAGAGAGTGAACGGAAGCTCTCCGAAAACCTCGAAGAGGTCTCTAGCAGCCTGAGGCAGGGAGGGCAAGAGGCTAATGTCTCTTGCACCCCACCTTTCAAGTTGCGCATATGTGCAACTCGTGCTGCTCAGACTTTGCATAATTGCATCTTGATTAAAGCTGTCAGGGGACTACTAGTTCACCACTACTTTTTCACTCCTCAGCCCAGTCCTCTACTCTCTGAACACTTCTCAACCTTGCTCTCAACCCTCCAGTCCTCTACCTACTTGGTTTGAGGGGTAGC
>JAGGAT010000455.1:0-29227 GCA_017657195.1 Termitomyces sp. T70a
GTCAGAATCCACTGCCAGCTTACTGTAAGATATTGAACTTAATGCAACAGAAACTTCCTTGCACAACAAGTTCAATAAAACTGAGGTGAGAAATGAGGAGAAGCTCATCATTTAATGTGGAGTGATTCTCTCACCTATTTTGCAGAGTAGAATATTAGATGGATGACTGTGTAAATGAATAAATAATTGGGATTGCTGCTCTGCAAAATTGGCTCAGTTATAAGTCACATAGGATGAGAGAGTAAGCTTGTACTCACCTGTGCTGCACTGATATGGTTGAGTGAGGATGAGGGACAGCACAACATAAAAGGTGAAACCTTCAGCCCTACTGTACCTGACTCAGCATCTGCCAGACTCTGGCACTATGCTGGATATTGTTAGAACTCTATATCCTTAATGTCCAATAGACCTGATACAGTGTAAGTTTAGTCTATGATAGTTATGTTAGTATGTTTTTATTGGCATGTGCAAGTCTACTCACTCTCAGTTCAATCATCAATTGACTGAGGGTATGTTAGTATACATACCATATTTATATCTACATGTAACAATGGATAGTCTAGAGTCAGGGGCATATGTGGTGAATAAAGAGTCAGTGAAATAGACAATGGATAGCTTTGACAATGCAGGTGACAATGTTGGTCGAGGTTGATGGTGTTTTGGTGGCCAGTTTGTGGCCATGTCAGCATTGGATGCCAACAAATATGGCTCCTGATTCCTTTTTGAATGAGAATTTTAGCATACTGAGGGACTGCTAAACTGCATAGGTTTTCATTGCACAGAGGCCTCCAAAAAGGCTCCTTATCTCTGAAACCCATCTTTATGCTGAACAAGCCATTATTTACTCCCTCTTTTCAGATTCAGTGGCACATGTGATCTAGACATGTGACCCAAACAGTTAATCTGTACATGTGACCATTACATGTGACTTATATATTATATGACTTACTTTTATTTTTTTGAGTATCTGGCAAGGTGAATCCTTAGACTTGTTCTCTTTGGATCACTGTGTAGCTATTATTACTTACTTATACATACACTAATACACTTTGGATCTCCCTCTGCTAGCTGTGTAATTGAGCCATAGCTTCCAGAGGTCACCCTTACATTTCTAATAGAATATAAAGGATAAGTATAAACTTTACAAGCAGCACAAGTAATATCTGAAACACACAAGTAAATTGTTAACTCACTCTCAGTTTCTGCATAATTGACTGAGGATGATGATAGTCCATGCCTAATATATGTGTTTTTACTCTCCATTGCCTCTTTGTTTAATGTTGACCCTGGTTAGGGCCTTAGCACCATCTTTGTACTCTAATGGCCAATGCTCACAGTAGCCCTGATACATGCCAAATTACAACAAAAACAGCAAAAATAATTTTCAAATTGCTTTATTTACATAGTTTATTCTAGGACAATCAGATCCATCACATTTTGCAGCTTGGCATATCTTGCAATGTCTGCCTTTCTGTCCTGGAAACAAGAATATAAAATAATTTGAAGGTATATGTATGCAAAGCTAGATTTGATGATTTAACACATTTGTGTAGTTTACTGTAAGGTACATAGATAAGGCCAGGATAAGAGAGAAGAACTTTTTAGAGGTTGAACAATGCAGAGAATACACTGTATTGATGCTACTGCCCTACAAGCTCTGTAAATAAGATTTTTATATAGTACAAAGTATCTGTAAAATATCAAATAAGTAAAATAAAACAAGAATTACTAAGTACAAGTCCTTCAAATAAGGTGAATCTAAAGTAAGGCGACAAAATAAATAATATAAAAAATGATAGAATGTCAAATAAATAGAACAGAATGGAAACAGTAGAAATAAGATTTTCAAGTCAAGTTCAAGGGTGTTCAGGAGCCAGAAGTCAGAGCTTGGATAAGATCTAGTCACTTCATGATATTTACTTGCTAAGTATCCAGGCTAGTTAAGGCATCCAGGAGAGTGTATATACATATTATGTTTAATAGTAGAATATACAAAGTGGACTCACAGTAGAAGAGGGACAAAAGAAAAACAAGATTCAGCTCCATCACAAGTCCAAAGCTTTTGATTGGCTGTGGAAAAGCATATATTAATGGAGCAGTCTTTATTAAGTTAGCATTTATATGGAGCAAGTGCATTTAGTGGCTATATATGGTCATTAAATAGCCTGTCAACTTTAGTGACCATATACAGTCACTAAGTTGTCCTCTAGGCACTGCATCACAGCCATTTATAATGATAGACCCCTTTGTATTTTCCTTGTTTAGTTGTTTGGCTGATAATCTAGCTTCTGCCATGCTTGCTAAAATACAACTATTCATGTACAACATTGATAACTATGTATATAATATCTCAGTCACTATTGTAGAGTAAGGATAGCAAAGTAAATTCACAGGTGAGTAAGCAAAGAATTCTAAGTAGATATGTAAAGCATAGCTGATCTTTAGTTACTCTACAAAATATTGAGATGATTGAGGGTGGCTGATCTGTTGATAAGATCTTTCATAGGTATGAAGGGGCACAATGAAGTAGTGGCTTCTATTGTGCATTTGCCATTGCATCTTAGCAGACACTCACAAAGGAGAACATGAGTTTGCACTATGAATGACTGTTCAAACCTCCAAGGTTGCAAAAATCCACTACTCCTTATCAGCACATCTTCAATTCTTGATTACTGACAATTTGTGTCTCTATTTTCAAAACCACAAATCTTCCTAAATTATTGATATCAATCTTTATCAGCTGGTATGCATCTTATACAATACTATCAGCATATTACATCAAGACAAGTAGTATTCTATTGCTACACATGATTGGCTCCCATGATAGAGACCTCACCTATCCCCAGCTATCCAGGTTCTACAGGTAGGAACCTCATCCACTCCTGAATATTCAAAAAGAGCCAGAACCCTAGCTCTGAATTGTTGTGCCATGGACATGTGCTAGAATAAATGTCAGAGGACTCCTTATTTCTTCTTTTTCTTTCATTCATTTCCTTATTTTTTTTTCTTTATTCTCTTATTTTACTGCTCCTATCTTTTTAATTCTATCTATTAATACTACTTTCAGCCTCTGAGATGCTCTGATTCTCTAGTTATTATTCAGACAAGTGTGGCTCCTTCAACACTGCCCACAAATAGCTTATATAAATCAGAGTTTTTCTTTCTGACTTTCAAAGTCTGGAGTTTTTTTGCTTTGCTTGTATAATCTCTTATTTAGGCTAATTTTGAAGTCCTTACTATTTAGGTTAGGGCTACAATTCTTTGTTGTCCTGTACAGTTGTTTTCCATGCTTCTGAGGTCCCAGAAGCATCAGTCTTAGCATAGAAAATTCTTAGACTTCTTCTCTTTGAATTTTTCTCTGCCAGGTGAGTAGTTATTGTGATATTGTTGGTATATACTTTGGATCTCCTTCTGCCAGCTGTGTGACTGAGCTATAACCTCTGGAGGTCACCCTTACAGCTGGATCCATCTGCTTAGTGGTGAATTTGATCCTCCATTACCAGACTCATTCTGAGCATGAGCATGCTATCTTTGCAGCCACCAACCTAGGAAAGCAGGATATGATACTTGGAGTCTCCTGGCTGCATGACCACAATCCTAAAATTGATTGGGCTAAGGATAAGATGAGTATGAGCTGCTGTCCTTAATGGTGTTCCACCTGTGTCAAGGAGGTTAGAAAAGAGCATAGAGCATCAGTCCATAAGCACAAAGCCATGCATGCATGCTGAGTTGGACATCTCCCCTTTGCAGACTTTGGCTTACTGGATCTTCTTCTCTTGGCATTTTCTCATAGAAAGACCCTCTATGACAACATTTGAGGTATGATGAGTGAAGCCCAGATAGAAGATGGAAGCAAGGGTGAGTTTATGTGTGCTCCTAACTCAGAGTTTCCAGATGAGGCTATTAAGACAAGTGATAAGATTTATGCAATCATCTTATGACTTCTACTAATGGTGGCAGAGATTAGAGCTAGTCAGACCACTTTCTAGCATTTGGCTTAGGCATTTTTTGCTAACTCTGCACTAAAGTTGTTTCAGGATGCAGTCTCTCATCATTTCCAAGATTTTAAGGATGTTTTTTCCAAGGCTTCATTTAACTTTCTATTAGAGTGCAAGCAGTGAAACCATGTCATTGAGCTTACACTCAATACAGAGCCATCCAGCTGCAAGGTCTATCCTTTGTCTCCTAGAGAGTAGAATGAGCTTGATGCCTTCTTGTAGGAGAATTTAGACTCTGATCACATTTGTTGCTCAAAGTTTCCAATGGCCTCTCCAGTCTTCTTTATTAAGAAGAAAGGATGTTATTTATGTCTGGTTTAGGATTATTAAGTCTTGAATGCAATGATGAGCTCTTGGTCTGATTCAGCACATTTTAAGCCATTGATACACTATCTAGTGTTAGATAATAGTGGCAAGATATCAGCATTCACCTTATCAACTTTCCCTCATATATTATCATTTCCACAGTATTGCTCAGCACAATATTTTCAAGTCCTATATGTTTCAGCTAGCCTTGCTACCTGCTCTCTAATAAGTCACAGATACCTTTGTCTTGCTGGCTCATAGCATGCACTTCCACTTTGCTCCCAAACACAATGCATACCAGTCACATGACAGATCATACTCTCTGTCTGCACATGCTACTCCCTGTTAACTTTGATCAGCACCCTCTGCAACTTGTCACCTGATGAGTGTACAGAAAGGGGAATTTAAATTTTGTTGCTCATTGGAGTGTGGTAAAAGTAGTGCATGTCAGCCACTGCTTGTGGCAGCCACTTTTTATTTTTAGAGGCAGCAAGACTAGGGCTATATAGTGGCTGTAGAGGTGTGTGGAGGAGATAGTGGTGGTGCAAAGATATGATGAGTAAGTGATAAAAAGAAGAAAAAGTGGTTATTATTGGCATTTGTTTTGAGTTGCCAGTTGAAGTGCCACTCTCATGCATGACTTTTCTTGCATGTAAGTAGTCCATGCAGAGGATGACCAATGACCTAATGCTTTAATGTCATTAGAGATCCTAAGTGAAGCATAGAAAGTGGCACCTCCTGCATGCATGGAGTGTTTACCAAAAGATCGGTCTACAAAAGTAAATAATGTTGATTCCAGCCATGATCTGGTCAGAATGATGCCATCTCTCCAAATGAAAAGAGTGTTGATGAGCTCCCAGTCTGGCTCAACACATTTTAAGCCTTTTATGCATTATTTAGCACTAGGCTAGGGCAGCAAGACTTCAGCATTTTCCTACTGACAGTTTCCATCTATTACCACCTTCTTCTTGCATCCAAGCATGACACTTAAAAGCCATAAAACAATACCTATGCATCAGCTAGCCTTGCCACCTGCTTTATGGTAGATTATGGTGATGAGCTTCTGGCCTGGCTCCATGCATTTTAAGCCTTTTAAGCACTATTTAACACTAGGCCTAACACTAGGCCAGGGCAGCAAGACTTCAGCATTCCCCTACTGACAAGTCTCTCATCTATTACCATCTCTCTTCACACCCAAGTATGACATCTAGAAGCTATGGGACAATACCTACATGCCAGCTAGCCTTGCCATCTGTTCTACAGTAGGTCATGGTGATGAGCCCCCAGCCTAGCTCAATGCATTTCAAGCTTTTTATGCACCATTTTGTCAGGTTCTGCTGACCCAGGGGCCTTTCCTAGCAAGCAACAACCTTACAAGGTGCAAGTGAGTGCTGAACTATGTAAACGCAGGGGCAAGAGCTCCAGGACAAGTTTTGGGGCACAAGATGGGTGTGGAGTGAGTTCCAGGAGTGGTGGGATTACTCCAGGGTTGGGTGAGTGGTCAAGTTGACGGGGGAAATCCTGGAAACAAGATGGGAGCAGTTTTTAAGTAAGCAGAGTGTGTGCCAGTCAATGATGTGCATGCTGGAATAATAACCAAGGCAAGCACAGAAGAGACAGAAGCAGCAAGCACAGAGAGATTTCAGACAGAAAGTTAAGCAAACACAGATAGTTATTGGTAATATTGAGACTAAGGTACATGGAAGCTACCTATGGTCTTTATATACTATGGGTAGAAGGGGTGTAGTTTTAGAAGAGTTCCAGGGCAGGTTCCAGGATTTTATGGGTGGTGGCAGGATGGAGGGCAGCTGTATTGGGGAGATTGCATGGAGAGGCCATGAGATTGGCAGCGGTACAAGCATTCAGCAAGTGGCGTGATGCATAATGGCTAAATAGCCCATGTGGGGGTTGAGTGATCTGCTGATGGGCCAGGAGGTTCTCATGATGCCCCAGGGTGATGCATGATGGCTCAGAGGAGTGCGTGATGGTCTGGGATGATGCATGATGGCTCAGGGGAGTGCAGGTTGTGACACATTTAGCACCAGACCAGGGCAACAAGACTCCAGCATTTTTCTACTGACAAGCTTTCTATCCAGTACCATCTCCTCCTCACATCCAAGTACAACACCTAGAAGCCACAGGACAATACCTATATGCCAGCTAGCCTTGCCACCCACTTCATAGTAGGTCACAGGCACCACCAGCTTGCTGGCTCCCTTCCCTACAAAGTGTGCTCCTATTAAGTCTAAACTTGATGCATTCTGATCATGTGACACATTACACCTTTAGGCTGCACATGCTGTTCTGTTTTAAACTTGATGTTAATGAACACTTTGGTCCTTTCTGGTGGCTGTCATGCCACTATTCCCACATCTCACCTTCACACTCCACTGATGTGCCCAAAATTTAGCTAATTGCTTTCTTAGTAAGCTGCACTTAGCTTTGTTTTGCATTGGGCTTGTGAAGTGCAGAGGGAGTCCTGAGCAGGTCCCAGTTACTCAGTTCTAAAGTGTAAGATTGAGTTGAAGAGATGTTGCCACCAATGGTTGCAGGCAGTAAGAAATTGAAGAGTGGTAGATAGAACACAATAAGCTTACAAAGCTTCTAATATCTAGTCACTGTTGCTAAGCATATATGTCAAGAGCATGAGGTGGCAAGTGTTGGTGCTAGTAATGAGAGTGTACCTATATGGTACTGTTAAGACATAAAGTGATGAAGGCACTAAGAAATTTAATGCAGAAGAAGAGAAGTGAGACTGCTAATTGCTTAGCACCTCAAGTGAACTTAGAGATCTGGACTGTGGGGCAAAAGGTGCTTGGTGCAATTGGATGATTTGCTACTGACAAAAGATAAAGTATTTATAGTAAATGAAGGCAGAGACTTAGTGAAGGGTTAGCAATGACTCTAATAGTTGCTGCTAATGAAAAAGTAAGTAAGAATCTATCAATGATACTATAATGAAAGTAAATGCTACTCAGGAATGGTCATGCAGGTGTGCCACCGGATAACATGCAAGGCATCAGTTTTGTGACAGAGTTATGGCAAAAGTAGGCGCTAAATTGTAATGTGGTGTGTAGGGAGTAGTGACAGAAAATACTAGCTGTTAGTCAGCTGTTATCATTAAGTCAAAAGCAGGCATAGTAGGAATTAGACTCAAAAAAGAAAGTAAGGCTGGCAGTGATTTGCTGATGGCAGTGGCAACTACTGGCAGTGATTTGCTGATGGCAGTGGCAACTACTGGCAGAGTGTGGAGGCAAGATGCAAAGATGGTGGTGTGATGTCCATTAGACATCAAGGTTTAAAGTGGGGTGGCATATACAGATAGGGAGCATGATGTGTCACATGATCAAGACATATTGAGTTTGGCTTAATGGTGGCACAACTCATGGGGAAGGGAGCCAGTGAGCCAGTAGTGCCCATGACCTGCCAGAAAGTGGGTGGCAAGGCCAGCTAGCATGTAGGTATCATTCTGTGGCTCCTAGATGTCATACTTGGATGCAAAAAAGCAATAGTACTGAATTTGGGACTTGTTTGTAGGAGAGTGCTGGAGTCTTGCTGTCTTGGCCTAATGCTAAATAGTGTGTAAAAGGCTTAAAATATATTGAGCCAAACTGGAAGCTCATCACTGCTGAGAGTTGCTGCCACAATCAGCAGATCACTGCTGTTGTTGCCAACCCTTTACTAAGTTATTACATACTTTACTTTTTATCAGTAGCAGATTATCCAATTGCACTGACATCTTTTGGCTCCACAGTCCAGATCTCTAAGTTCACTTGAAGTGCTAAGCAATTAGCAGTCTTACTTCTCTCTTTCTGCACTAAAGCTCTTAATTCATGTCTTAATGGTACTATATGGGTACACTCTCATCATTGGTGCTAACATTTGCTGCCCTGTGCTTTTGATATATGTACTTAGCAACAGCAGCTAAGTGTTAGAAGCTTTATAAGCTTATTGTTCTGTTTGTCATTTCCCAACTTCTTACTGCCTGCCACTATTAGCAGCAACCTCTTCCCAACTCAACACTGTACTTCTCAGTTTTAGGAATGAGTAACTAGGACCTGCCTGGAACTCTCTCAGCACTTTGCAAGCCCACTGCAAAACAAGGCTAAGTGCAGCTTATTAAAACAGCAATTAGCTAAATTTTAAACACATCAGCATGGCAAAGGCTATGCGTTTTGTCTCTGATCACAATGTATTGATGTAACAGTAATACAGGATTGGTGACCTGTTGATGTGTGAAGAAAATGTCTGTACCATGGAAGAAAGAGTCTGTCTTGTAGTAGGGCAGTGTAAGGGCAAGACTTAGCGTCTGCAGAACTCCTTCCTCAGAGCGGCAATGCAAGCATCAAGCAAGAGTCAAGCAGGCACAGAGGCAGGCAAGAGTTGGGTGAGGGGCAGGTAAGGCAAGCAGAGGATTGGATGTCGCTAGGGAAGCTTACAGTTGAGTCAGTGGATAGGCCAGGGGAATACTGCTATTGTTCAGCCTGAGAATATGCTATCCACAGGCTGCCTATATATACTACATTGGTGGCTGTACAGTTACTAATACTATTTGACTAAGCAGGCCCCAGTATGTAATGGAGTATGACTAACAACAATCAATGCTGAGTAAGGTCCATGCATATGACTCATTAAGGCTGACTACTAGGAGACAGAAGGGATAGGATGGGCCGAGCGGTTGTTCAGATGTGCTAAGAGTGGGTGCATCATCGGACTAAGCTCGGGATAGAGTTGGACATGGTCCAGAGACCGGTTCCCTTACAGGCAGGTGGTAGCTCACATAGCCAGGAGTGAATGACAAAGAGCAATGTTTAATGATCTTTTGCCAGTCCATTGGTTCACTTACAATTTTTTACCATCTTGCCTGATCTGTGACTTGCATAGAATGCACAAGTGCACAAGACATCATTGTTACAAAAAGTAGATCATTGTAGTTTTTTGTCTGTTCAACATGCTTTTGAAATGCTGCAAGGCAATTCTGCTGTCAAGGTTGTTTTCAATGAAAAGGATCTGCATATATTTTTTTATGCCTCTAATTGTGGCTTGGACCAAAGAATGGCTCCTGTTTGCATCAAAATTGGGGTAAAGGTTGGTGATGAAGTGGTGGAGGCCTGTTAAATATTTTGGCCCTAACTCTATGAAATTTGAAGTGTATACTATATACTGAGATAATATTTTTAGCATGGAGTCTAAAGATAGATTATGATTGATACAGAATTTTATGTAGTCATGAGCTCTGGTGGCATAACTAGTTGCTATCAATTTTTCTATTGCTTGGGACTCAAGATGAAGAGTGATAGCATTAAGATCATCTAGTTTCATTGAAGGGCAAACCGTCTTTCTTCTTTTGGACAATCTGCCAAGGGTGCTTAAAAGCACTCTCTCTATCATATCAGCAGCAAGTGCCTTGAGAGCTCAAATTGGTGGATGTGATCAGCTGAAAACTTACATTTGTATTTAGCAAATAGTAGACAAGATAGTAAATCTGCCCTGATGTTGTTTTTTCCAGCTATGCGATAAACCTTAGAATTGATTCCAGTCTGGAGGACTAATCTGGCCACCATGCAAACTACAGAGTTGTGAAGAGATTCTGCAATGCCCAAGGTGTTGAATACCATGACTGAATTTAAACTATCTGTGAATATGAGCAAATGCTGAGCAGGATGTTTAAATGAGGCAATTTTGGATATTGCTGACAGAATTGCTGTGAGTTTGAGGAAGAAGATGTTGATTTTTGTAACTGTGTTCACATGTAAAATTTGATATATGAAGCCATTACCTGCATAAATGAAGGCCATGCTGAGTTTTAGGCTGGCATTCATCCAAACAACTATGTGAGCTGCTTTGTTGTTTCATTTTGTTGAGTCCACAAAATGAACTTCTGTCAATTTTGAAATAGTATCAATCAGCCAATTCATGTCAGTTACCACCTCTTTGTCAAAGTACACTTTAGGACATGGCAGAGATTTCTTGAGAAACATCCATTAGAAACAGGTCATGTGATTTCTAATGAGTATTTCTGTAGAAAATCCTGTGAAAATTGCCTAATTAGGAAATTTTTATGCAAGTTTCTGAAGAAACACTCATCAAAAATCACACAACCTGTTTTTAATAGATGTTTCTCCAGGAATATCTACCATATCCTGAAGTGGTAAATGCCTGCATGTGTGGTTTCTTTGCCTGCCATTTTTTGATACATTTTTGTTAATGCTGGGCATCTTCATGGAAGGACATTGAGTAATCAATTGAAATGCCTTGCTGTCAGGGGACTCCCCTCTCCATTCTTTTTTCTCAAGTTCAGTCACTATTACTACCTTTATTTACTTACTTCATGATGCCATCATAATGCTGAGAAAAAGTGAGACCTCAAACTCTACTATTCCCAACACAGCATCTGCCAAGACAATGGTGCTAGGCTGAGAATGGCTATTGGTCTTACCTGCAAAGCCATTGATTTCTGACTAACATAGAAGATTGTGGTGTGATAGGCTTGTCATGCAGAGGCCTTCAAAAATGCTTATTTTTCTCTAGAAAAACACATTTACAGTGATCCATTCCTTTTTACTGGACATTATATGACCACTTCTTCATCCTGATCTTACACTCCACCAACACATGTTCTTGCCACTAACAGATCTCATTCAGCAATGCTTTTCTTTTCTATTCTAATAACAATTGTTCCCTTTCTGTCCTAATAATGACATCTGATTGATGGCTGGCATTCTCTTCTACCAGCCCTGACATGTCAAATTACAATTTGGTGCCCACTTCTGTCATGACCCTGTCACAAGATTGTCACCTTGCATGATTTCTGGCAGCAAGCCTCAGTTGGCCACCCCCACATGACTACTCAAGAGTTGCATTTACTTTATTTATAGTATTATTAACAAACCTTCACTTATATTTCTTATTAGCAGTAACTATCAAAGTCATTTGCACTTTTACAAGGTTGCCACCTTTACATACTATAAGTACTTTACCTTTTGTTAGTAGCAAGCATTGAATTCTATCCCTAGTTCACACCAGAGTACAGATCTCCTTAATACTTCTGTGTCACTAAGAAGTTACTATCATCTTCTTTCCTCCAGTGCTAAGTCCTTAGCACAACTTCTGCTTTACATTTGTCTTATAGTGCCATGCAGATACACTATCATCATTGGCATCAATGCTTGCTGCCTTATGTTACTAACTTGTGTGCTTAGCAACTGTGGCCAAGTTCTAGAAGCTTTGTAAGTTTACCATGTTCTCTCATCATATTTCCTTAACTCCTTACTGCCTGCTGCCTCTTGCAGCAACATTTCCTGCCAACCACCACCCAACTTCTAACTCTTAGACCAAGTAACTGGAACCTGCCCATAACTCCCTTAACACTTCATAAGCCCAACATGAAACAAGGTTAAGTACAGCCTACCCAGACTGCATTTAGCTAAATTTTTGGTATATCAGCAATGACTGTGAAGAATCACTACCCCTTACCACTCATCTCTGAGCTCATCAACAACCTCTGGGGTGCATACTACTTCACCAAGTTGATTATCTGCTGGGGCTACAACAATGTGCACATTAAGGAAGGTAATGAGTAGAAAGCAGCCTTTCAAACAAATCATAGACTCTTTGAACCTCTGATGATGTTCTTTGGCCCTACTAATAGCCTAGCCACCTTCCAGACCATAATGAATGATGATGTGCCCAAAATTTAGCTAACTGCTGTCTTGGTAGGCTGCACTTAACCTTGTTTTGTGTTGGGCTCACAAAGTGTAGAGGGAGTCCCAGGTAGGTCCCAATTACTTAGTACTCAGATGTCTCCTTTCTTCCTAGACACTGATCAACACCTTTGTATGGGATTTGAACCTTGTAGTCAATCCTCAGAGAATGAATCTGTCAATGAGTTTATAGACTAGATGAAGGTGGCCCAAGAAGAAGCCAAGGCTGCTCTAGTCAAGAGAAAGGATGACATGGCCCAATACTATAATTGTGGACAAACTCCAGCTCCCAAGTACAAGCCTAGAGACTGAGTCTATTTGGATGCCTCCAATATTGCCACTATCTAACCTTCTTAGAAGCTCTTTCATCATTATCTAATACTCTTCCCTATAGCAAGGTAGGTAGACCCACACTGCTGGCAGCCAAACGTGTTTCCTTCCCTGACTCTCTTATGTAAGTAATAAGAAGAGGGTTATGTCCAGTCAAAGATTTTTGTCCTGCCAAAGTCAAATTCAGTCATGTGTATTTTTACGTGCTCTTTTAGCTTTTTGCTTCTCCATGCATAGTCAACAATTTTCTAAGCATTCATGTTCTCAAGTCTACAAAGAGTTCTATTTGCTTGAAATAGAACTCTACAATTTTACTGCAGTGCTTGATGAGATGACAAAGAACACCTATGTACTTGTCATAATATACAAACCGATGATAGGTAAACAAGCCCATACTCTTTGGCAGCATTTCAGTAATCATCTCCTTCATCTCATTTCTAGAAATGGCTGCATTGAAGTTGAATATGAGGATGGCTCACAAGAAATTCAAGGAACTTCAGGGAGACAGTCTTCTATCATGATATGCACTTATGGTGATTAATTGGCTGATTAATACATAATTTCACTTCTATATTACCATCCTTTAATACTGTACTCTTATTTTTATATCTAACCATAGCTATAAACAGTTGATTGGACAATTGAAAGTCATAGCTTTATTTTTATAGAACTCAAGCATTTAATATTCAATATTCACTAATCAATCATTACATATTGTGTAAAAAGTGGTCTGTCTATTGTCTCAAGGTGGCTTATTGGCTGCGAGGTCTTTACTGTTTTTCTGTTAAAAGTGCTGCCCTAGTCCCTAGTCTCAATGGATGGTCTATATGGTGTGTGTTCCTCCACTGTTTCTATACTCTTCTTGACCATACTTGCTTTGGTCCTCATAATTGAAAAAGACTCTATGCTCAATGTGGACCCTCTTTGAAGTCAAAATCAAGGGTTCATTGCAGGTGTACATGGCTGTTGCTTTGTCAGGAATCTTATACCAATTATATCTTGACTATACACAGATGCACTGTGTCTTGGTCTTCTAGAATCAGCCTGTGCTTGAGAACTAGGAACAGGTCAGACACTAGTTTTTCTGGGAGAATAAAAGGTGTTTATAGAAGCTTTTCAAAAGTGTTGCAGCATTTCATCTGGGCCAACATCCGGTTCTTCCTGAGGCAGGCATATCCGAGCCTTAATCCAAGGTTGATGCAGCCAACTGCCTATTTGGGTGTTATTGGAATCCAGAAATCTAAGCTCATTGGGACTATCAGGTTTTGCATTCTGGGCTGAAGGATTATTTGTTGTATGACTCTGCAATTCATCTTCAGTTGCTTATGATCTATTGATGCTGTTCACTAACAAATCCTCAATGCTCTGCTCCTCTTTCAATATTTCTCCAATGAAATCTAGTGGGTGATGTGTTTTCAGAACTTCCACGAGTCACTGGTGGTTCTCATTCACTGATTCTTCCAGCAATGGTAAGGTGGTACTACAATGTTCAGATACCATTTCAACTTGCTGCTTTTTCAGATGCGAGGGCAGAATATATGGTTCCATGGAGTGAGATCTTGCCTGGTATTGTGATGTGAAGGAATTGACAATATGACAATGGTTGATTCAGGTGGAGCTGCCATTTTTTGGGCCATCAGCCTATGTTGTGAGGTGAAATTTGTTTTTGTGCTTGTGCCTTTCCTGAAATTCTGAGCAGAAGCCATGGGTGCTACCAAAGCATTGAGTTCCTTAGTCAACAATGGTGACCTACTGTAAGGGTGACCTTTGGAAGCTATGGCTCAGTTACACAGCTGGCAAAGAGAGATCCAAAGTGTATTAGTATATGTATAAGTAATAGAAGTAAGCAATAACAACTACACACCTGGCAAAGGGAGATTCAAAGAGAACAAGTCTAAGAATTTACCTTGCCAGGCACTCAGAAAATAAAAGTAAGTCACATGATATACAAGTCACATGTAAGGATCACATGTCCAGATCACTTGCTTGAGGTCACATGTCTGGGTTTCAGGTCTAGGTCACATGCTGAGGTCACATGTGCAGCTAAGTTTGAAAAGAGGGAGTAAATGATGGCAAGTTGGTCAGAAATACTCCCTCTTTTCAAACTCAGCTCAAGTTGACGCTTGAAAGAGTTTGGCCTCAGACCAAGTAAATCCCAAAAGTGTGGCATGTGCTGTCTCTCAAACCAAGTAGGCAGGGTCTAGAGGATTGAGAGCAAGGTTGAGAAGTGTCCAGAGAGTAGAAAGCAGGGCTAAGGAGTGAGGAAGTAGCAGCTGAGGAGTGAAGAAGTAGTGGTGAAATAATAATCTCCTGACACCTACCCTCTTGAATCTCAACTCTTTATGTAACTTTACTATGCTCACCATTGATGAGCCTCTGGCTGGGCTTAGCATGGAAACCGACAAATAATATTCACAAGCACTAATTAAGACAACACTATGGGAATAGCGTGTGCCTGGAACGTGCCTGTAGCAAGATACACAACTACCAGTACATTGGCGATCAAGGCAATCATTGGCAGTGAGGCAATCACTGAGATCATGGCAATCACCAATATCAAGGCAATCACCAACATCACTCAGCACCATGGCCACCTGGCACCACAGCTGGCCACTGATGCAGAATAGTCTCCCGGCACCCGGTGCCACTTGGCGCACCCACTATAATACACTAGGCACCCAATATATCAAATTACCCAGTCCCATTGCATATGCTCCCAATACAGTTGGCAGCTGCTCATTTTCTCATTGCGGCATGCAACCGTTCCTTGGTGTTGGTATCACCCACTGCACAGGTGCTCAGGACCCTCATAAATACAGAAAGTGGGTGCACTACATTCATTGGCGCCCAACAACTTTTTCTCTACTTTCTTATTTTTCTCACTTACCGCTTTCTTTACTGAAGTCCAAGCCTCTTGGCAATGACAATTAACTAGTATAAATACTTCACTCCTTGTAGTAGCATACCAGCAAATTATACCTGAGTTGACACCACTCACACTTCAGATTTCATTGGCACTCTTCCAAGTCACCAACAGAACTTAAATCTTTCCTCAGTTGCTCACCTCACATTTATTTCTTGGGACCTCACACCTTGCACATACAGCAGGCACTTGTGCTTAGAACTACGCTAAGCTTTTGTTACACCTCTACCGCCTCCTAAAGTCGCTAACGCCTAGTGCCTCCCCCTTCTTTTTTTGTGAACTTTGGGTCAGCCCTTAGCTTGCACTCTTCTAGTACTGACCCCTTAGCGCTTAGCACCAACAACCGTTACTTCTTACTCACTATTGCTGCCCATGTCAAATGAGTTCTCTGAGACCTGCCTGGTACTTCCCCAAATAACTTAGTGCACCCAAATGCAGAATAGTGGCTAGTGCTTGTATCTGTGACAGCATTAGTTAACTTTTTGGGCATCATCACTGTGTTGAGAGGGCAAGTCAGAAATGGTCCTCTTTTGAGGCTTTGGCTCTTGTGTTTGGTGGTTTGTCTCAACAAGGATTGCCTGTGAGGTATAAGGTTTGGCATCATGTAAATGTGGGCTAAACATGTGGTTGCTGCCTTGACCTATGGGCATAAGTTATGCTTGGCATACTTTTTAAGGGTCCAGATTCACTTGCTACAAGATCTGCATCAAATGGGCTACTAGGCAACAGTCAATAATTGATCTTGCATTAAGCTCTTGAAAATGTACTTGGGCTTGCAGTGCATATCAAGAGCATTCTCTAAGTAGAGAAGATTAAGTCAATCTATATATCATTACTTGTGAATAAAGGGCAAATATGTATATATTCCATTCAAAGCAATAGTGGCTGATCATGGACCTTGGTTCACATGCTCTCCTGCTACACCAATGCAGTTGTGATGCGCTATCCTAACACAGGAAGTGTGCAGCTGGCTGCTAAATTTTTGGTGGTCCCAGTTATAAATGCTGGCAACAGTGTTGGGGAGCATCTTACTCAAATAAATACCATTCTACTCTCTTGTTTCTATTCCTTATGACTATTGTTTTAGGCTCTCCTTGACATTTATACAATTTGCTCACTTCTGAGCTCATCTGCTACATACACCATGTCTGTCTCTTCCTCATTGCCAACAATACAAAGACAATAACAATGACTAGCTGAGTCTTGTAGGGTCTTTAGTCTTGTTCTCTGACAACCTCCTCACTCCATTCAACAAGCCCCTGTCCTATTATGATGTTGGAAACTTGTCTGCACCTAATGCCATGGAAGACATGTCACTGAAATGCAAGTGCTCCTGATCATTTGCTCAAAAAAGTGTATTCAAGAACAGCATTAGCATAGAAAACTAAATTAATTTGTTTTCATCTAACAGTAATTCCTATTCTTTGTTTTGTTCCTCCTCCTCTTTGACTACTGGCTCCAATCATAATGCTTTTGCGGGAGCCCTGTTCCTAACAGGGCTTGTTATTTCAGTGTTAGCAACTAGAATAATGTCTTGCAAATTAAATGATAATGCTGTTTTACTTTGTTGTGCCCATGTTGACAGTGTGAAAATTGCCACAACACCTGATCCAATGGCTAGCTCTTCATTTTCAATGTGTTTCAATGCTTGATAGTTGCTAAGACTGAATTGTTTGTGTCCATCAAATAGTGGAACTGAAAAGTCAAGTAGTTTTGAATGTTGCAACTTCTATTAAATAATAATATTTACTTACTTTTACTTGCAAATGCTCTAACAGGTCTATCCCACTTTAAGTGAGATGCAGTCATTTGAACTGCCTTCTTGGGTAAAAAAGATCCAAGCTTGTCATCCAGATCTACTCCAGTTTCAGAACTACCAACTGCTAAAAATATCAATACTGCATTAATTTACAATTTGAAAATAAAGATGCACAGTCAGACTTGTAAGTTGAAAGAGAGACACTTTTTTTGTCTATAGGAATAACAGCATTCTTGATTTTTAAGACATTGGAGGCAACTGCAATTGCTTGAAGAAATGTTTGATCAGAAACAGCAAGGGATACACTGTGCATGCAATGAGAGGCCAACAATTGACTAACGCTGACCATGCCAACAATGAAAAAACATGTGAATTTAGCATTTTTTGGTGCATTGGTACTGCAAATGTATTGGTTGTGTGGAAGCTTTGTTAGTTCAGCTGCAGCTAAATTAATAAGTTTCCAACATTTTGGCTGACTTTTTTTTAAAGCACAAAGTCAGTGATGGGCCTTTGGAAATGCTTGCCTGAAGTTAACTGCAGGCACATCAACTTCTAAACCTTGTTCATATTCCAATAGAGGTATTGGTGCAAGAAGTCTCAATTCTTTTGTTGGAGTACTAAAGCATATAAGTACTGTATTAGTAAGTTTGAAATACCACTCTTTGAATTTTGTACCTCGATGCAGAGTGATAAGATGCATCTTGACTATTTTTGACAAAGAGAACTTGGGGCTTGATATCTTCTTCTTTACTAGAGGAAATTTAGCAATCATGTGTTGCGATACAATGATTGATTAATAAACACACTTTTGCAATAAATCAGAATCATTGCTCGCATGCTGGCTGAATGCTGATGTGCCTAAAATTTTTCTAATTGCTTTCCTAGTAAGTAGCACTTAGCCTTGTTTTGTGTTGGGCTTGCAAAGCGCAGAGAAAGTTCTGGCCAGGTCCCAATTACTTGGTCCTAAAGTGTGGTGTTGAGTGGAAAGGATGTTGCCATCAATTGGTGGCAGGTAGTAAGAGTTTTGGGGAAACAGGAGATGGCATGTAATAAGCTTACAAAGCTTCTAATTCTTAGTTGTTGGTGCTAAGCGCATATGTCAAAGGTGCGAGGCAGCAAGCATTGGCACCGGCAATGAGGGTGTACTTGTATAGTACTATTAGGATGTAGAACAAAGAAGATGCTAAGAACTTTAGCATGGACAAAGTAAGGTGTGGTCGCTAATTGCTTAGCATCTAGAGTGGACTTAGAGATCTGCACTGTGGGGCAAAAAAGGTGCTGGATGCAATTCAACTACTTGCTACTGACAAATGGTAAAGTATTTATAGTAAGTGAAGGCGGCAACTTAGTGAAGGGTTGGCAACAACTCTAATAGTCGCCGCTGATGCGCCCAAAATTTAGCTAAATGCTTTCTTAGTAAGCTGCACTTAGCCTTGTTTTGCGTTGGGCTTGCAAAGTGTAGAGGGAGTCCCGGGCAGGTCCCAGTTACTCAATCCTAGAGTGTGATGTAAGGCAGCAAGGATGTTGCCGTTGATTGACGGCAGGCGGTAAGAGTTCAAGAAGTACAGTAGATGATACGTAATAAGCTTACAAAGCTTCAAATCTTTACTGTCAGCGCTAAGAGGCAGCAAGCGTTGGCGCCAACAATGAAAGTGTACTCGTATAGTACCATTCAAGACGTGGAATGAAGGCTGCATAGAGAACCTTTGTCAGAGATGGAGAAAGGCAGAGTCGCTAATTGCTTAGTGCCTCAAGCGAGCTCTTAGAGATCTGGACTTTGGCGTGAAGGTGCTGGGTGCAATTCGATGATTCTCTACTGACAAATGGTAAGGTATTTATAGTAAGTAATGGCGGCGACTTAGTGAAGGGTCGGCAACGACTCTAATAGTCGCCGCTAATGAAATGTAAGTGAAAGGTCCAATAATAAGACTATAAAGAAGGTAAATGATATCCAGGGAGCGTCATGCGAGTGGTTAGCTTGGGCATGCTGCCACATAATGTGCAGGGCGTCAATCAAAGTCTTGACAAGGGTGGGCGCTAAATTGTAATGTGGCGTGTGGCAGCGTTGACTGAAAGTGCCAGCTGTTGATCATCTGTCATCATTGAGTCAAATATGGACATATTCTGACTCGAAGAGGAAGGCTGAGCTGGCAGTGATCTGCTAATGGTAGCAGGGAGTGCCAGCGGAGTGTGGAGCCTGTATGCAGGGGTGATGGCGTGGTTTTCATTAATCATCCTGGTGGGGGCAGCACATGCAGGTAGGGGTCATGATGCATCACATGACCAAGACGCATCGAGTTTGGAGGTAGTGGGATGCTTTTTGTGGAGGAGAGAGCCTGCGAGCTGGTGATGTCCACAACTTCCCATGGAGCAGACAGCAAGGCTGACTGTCATGTGAGTAGTTTTACCGTTGCCTGTAGATGTTGTAGTTGGCTGCGAGGATGTGTCAGTGCTGTGTGGGGGACTTGCTCATAGAGGGCTGCTGGGGTCTTGCCGCCTTGGGTCAGTACTGGTGCGTTAAAGGCTTAAAATGTGTTGGGCCAAACTGGGGGCTCATTACTGCTAATAAAAATGTAAGTAAAAGTCTGATAATAATACTATAAGGAAGATAAATGCTACTCAAGGAGGGTCATGTGGGTGGCTAGCTAAGGCATGCTGCCATGTAACATGCAGGGTGTCAGTCTTGTGACAAGGTCATGACAAAGGTAGGCGCTAAATTGTAATGTGGTGTGTGGTGGCAGTAATAAAAAGTGTCAGCTGTTGGTCAGCTGTCATCATTAAGTCAAACACAGATATATTTGTAATTAGACTTGAAGAGGAAAGCCAGGCCAACAATGATCTGCTGATGGCAGTGGGAACTGCTGGCAAAGTGTGGAAGCTGGATGCGAGGGTGGTGGCGTGATGTTCATCAAACATCCTGAGGGGCAGCATGTGCAGGTAGAGGGCGTGATGCATTACATGATCAAGATGCATTGAGTTTGGAGCTGGTGGGGTGCTCCTCATGGAGAAGAGAGCCTGTGAGCTGGTGATGCCTATGACCTACCATGGAGCAGGCAGCAAGGCTGGCTGTTGTCAGGGGACTACTATTTCACCGCTACTTTTTCACTCCTCAGCCCTGTTCTCTACTCTCTGGACACTTCTCAACTTTGCTCTCAACCCTCCAGACCTCTGCCTACTTGGTTTGAGGGATAGCATATGCCACACTTCTGAGATTTACTTGGTCTGAGGCCAAACTCTCTCAAGTGTCAACTTGAGCTGAGTTTGAAAAGAGAGAGTATTTCTAACCAACTTGCCATCATTTACTCCCTCTTTTCAAACTCAGCTGCACATGTGATCTCAGCATGTGACCTAGACCTGAAACCCAGACATGTAACCTCAAGCAGGTGATCTGGACATGTGATCCTTACATGTGACTTGTATATCATGTGATTTACTTTTATTTTCTAAGCGCCTGGCAAGGTGAATCCTTAGACTTGTTCTCTTTGAATCTCCCTTTGCCAGGTGTGTAGTTGTTATTGCTTACTTCTATTACTTATACATACACTAATACACTTTGGATCTCCCTTTGCCAGCTGTGTGACTGAGCCATAGCTTCCAAAGGTCGTCTTTACAGCTATCATGTGGGTGGTTTTACCATTGCCTGTAAGTGTTGTACTTGGCTGTGAGGATGCGATGTTGCTGATTGGGGAACTTGTTTGTAGGGGGCTGCTGGGGTCTTGCCACCTTGGGCTAGTGCTAAATAGTGCATTAGAAGCTTAAAATATATTGAGCCAAACCGGGGGCTCATCAATGCCTCCAAGTTAGTAAGTTGCAATCCTGCCAATGAGCTACCTTCTAAATTACTAGTAGTGAACAACTAGCATTAATGCCATTTTATTCATGTCATGCAAAAAAATACTCACCTTTTATAAGGTTTCAGAGTAGTAGAGTCAAAATCATTGACTTTTGCTCTCTTGCTTGGATTACTTGCTGCTTCACTATTGGATGCACTATGGTCTCCTGCAGAATCTCCTTGCTTTTGCCTGCAGTAGGTGGTGTCAGACCATTCAAAACTCTATATGCATTGCAAATGCACTTATATTTGCCTTTTCTGAGCCTTGTACCTTGCATCGCAGGATCTCCAAGTATTGCAAGTTGTAGATGCTGAGTTTTTCCAGTCAAGGCCTTTTTTCAAATGTTGTCTGGTAAAGACTACCCTGAATTTGGTTTATTGTTTGTTTTCTAGGCAGTTCCAAATTTGCAAGTGGATTGCCTTTTTGTTTGCTGCTTTTCGATCTTGCATGGAAAAAATGCACCTGTCAACTTCAACATTTCTAAAATTACTGCATTCTATACTGGATTGTTATGCAGCAACCTGACCTATTTCATTGGTTTCAATTATCCAGCTCAAATTATCCTGCTTCTGATATCATGACTGCTTGCATTTCCAAACCATTTGACCTCTCTATGAAAGACAAGTTAGATGTACTAGTCAATGATGAAGCTGGTGAGTATCTTGGTTTTCTATGCATGCACTCAAGAATTCATAATCATCTACTTGTTGCAGTCAATTTAGCAAATTGGTTTGCAGATTTGCGACTGAATAAATGGTCACCAACACACAACTTGCTTTTTTTGACTCTCTTGGAAAAATTTGAGCAGCTTTTGAGGTCAAAGATTGGCCAAATAGATACAAGTATTTAGCTATTTGAGGAACTAATGCAGAAGCTGCATTAAGCTTTTCTGGCTATCTGCTAGATTTTAGGCTTCCACCATTGCCTCATTGCTATCAGTATGGGTTTATATTTACTTATTTGACTGACAATTATTTGCTAGGATTATTTGTTGCAATTACAACTCACTCAATTACTATAGAGTGATTTATGCTGATAAATTATGCTGCTCATATTTCAACAATGCCTTAAATGCTCTGAAGCTCATATTCAGCTATTTTGACAAGTCATTTTCTGAGGGCAATCTTACTGAATACAAGTTGCATGACCTCTCCAACAACAAGAGTGCTATTTGTCCCAAGGCTAGGTTTTGTGCATTAAAAGAAAGAAACTCATTGTTTGAAGAAGTGCCTGTACCTGATGGAATTGACAAACATGGGTCTCTTGCTCAGATACTGTCTGAAGGTACCTATACTCACACAGATGACAATGTCATTACTTTTGAAGAACTTGTCCCTAATCCTGAATCAAAGTATGCTTGATGTGAGTATATGTTTTGATCATCTTCTAACTTTTCCTTATTTCTTCTAGACAACCTGAGAAGAAGGTAGCTTATCCAGGCTCCTTTTGGGTAGGCCAGTTAGTAGAAGCCATTGTCACATTTTATATGGTCAAAATAGGATGGAAGAATGCTCCATTAGTTCACTTAGATAAACTTTTGCTTGTGTCCAGGATTGCAACTGATGTGCATATTTTTTCACCTTTCTTACCGACTTTATACTAACAATGGAAGCCAGTTACTGAATAACAGGATATCACAACTTCAAATAGCATTGCTTTCTCAACCAACTTGCATCTCTTGCAAAAGAAACCTGCTAGAAGATCCAGATGACTTTCCTATTCATTGCATCAAGCGCTCTGTGATTGACAGTGAAAATGCATTGCAACCTCTTACTATGGAGGCTGACTGAAAGCATGCTGCTCTTTTTTAAATAAGAAATTTTGCAGTTGCTTGAGACCTTGGGGAGGATCTTTTGGTGGTTCATGCATCCTTGTAGTCACAGTGGAATCAAGGGTGTGCTGTACAAATTTCTACCTTGTATCACTTTAAATAAATTCTATTCCTTAATGAATTTTCACTGTTTTTAACTATTTGTCTTATGAGTCAGGGATGGCACTTGCACCGCTACAATGATTGGAAAAAGTGATTGAGAAACCTGTCACCCATTTTCCAAATGCATTGTCCCTAAAAAAGTATGTAAGCAGGTTCTCTTGAAAATTTTTAGAAAATTAAATTCATATTTCCCAACTATTTCCAAAATAAGAATGATAACTTTTTTTGAGTCTTTTTCTACAAAAAACTTAATAATATTACCATTGAGGTTTCTGTGAGATAAAGAACAACTTTTTCCCTTAGAAACAAGAATGTAAACCTTTGAACTATTTCTTTGCATGTTTTTCTTGTAAAAATTTATGATTTCACCTCAAGAGAGTAGGGATTTACAAAAAAACCCTTAAGAGAGAGATTTACAAGAAAACATACAAAGAGATAGTTCAAAGGTTTACATTCCTGTTTCTAAGGGAAAAAGTTGTTCTTTATCTCACAGAAACCTCAATGGTAATATTATTATGTTTCTTGTAGAAAAAGACTCAAAAAAAGTTATCATTCTTACTTTGGAAATAGTTGGGAAATATGAATTTAATTTTCTAAAATTTTTCAAGAGAAACTGCTTACATATTTTCTAGAGACAATTCATTTGAAAACTGGGTGACAGGTTTCTCAATCACTTTTTCCAAAGAAAACACATTTGGCTACCAGCAGTGCCACTAGCTTATTGACTTAAGCTGCTTAGTGGAATGCATTGACTTCATTCAGTCTTCAATGTGGTAAAGCTTTCCCCAGCCCTAGAGGATCTGTTTCCAGACCAACATCCACAACTATTACCACCTCCAGTTCTGGTAGACAACTAGGAAGAGTACAAAGTGGAGCCAATTATAAATAGCTGACTCTTTAAAAACAAGCTCCAGTTCAAGGTGAAGTGGAAGGGCTACAAAATAGAGGACATCTCCTGGGAGCCTCAAGAAAATGTCCAAGCCCTGCACTAGTCCAGGAATTCTATCAATAGTATTCCAATGCTCCCTGGGCAATCAGAAGCATCTATTCCCTTTCCCAGGTGGCATGCAATGAAAAAACTATTCAAGAGATACTCCTGTTGAGCAAGGATCGCGGCACGCGTCGGGCTCACGTGACAATGGTCACTGCAGAGGGAAAAGGGCGGGAGAAAAAGGAACTGCACAGTTGCACATAAAATATCGGATACCGGATGCCGGACAGACCTCAGTCGTTATCACAACCGACTGAGGTATGTCCCTAGTCATTCAATCCCACAGTACTTAACTGATAACATATATTAGTCTTGTATCTAACAGGTACATATACCAATACATAGTCATTATCACAACCGACTGAGTCTTGTATCTAACAGGTTATGGGCCTCGTTGCCACTCAGTAAATCCAAAAACGACTCACAAAATTTTTTCCTGACCACCAAAACGAATAAAAGACACCGATCTAAAAATGTCTCAGAACCCCTCACTATTCCTGCTACCAGCAGAGGAAAGATTTGATGGATCGAACTGGGTAACGTTCAAGACGATGATAACCGAGGCTGCACGAGGCCGCGGCCTACTCGACTACCTAACCGGGGAAATCACGAACCCACTGACCAGAGAAGGCATTAAAGGGGAGAAAGACCAGAGTACCACCCCTACCCTAGAGACGAAGTGGTAGGGTGCCGCCAACCCTACTGCAGACAAATGGCAACAACGTGATGCCTATGCGAGGAGTATGATTATCCTGAATGTCATCAACCCTGTAGGAGCCGGTGTGAGGATGGATGGCACCGCAGCCGACGCATGGACATCACTCACTACGCTTCATGACGCAAAATCTGACCTCAGCCTGATCCATGCCGAGGAAGAGCTCAACGCAATCAAGTATGCAGATGGCACAAGTATTGAAGTGCACTTCCGATTGATGCGCACAGCGTGGGCCAAGGCCAACGACCAGGGGGCAGGCATTGACGACCGACGATTCAGAGCCTACATAATCAAATCCATGCCGACGTCATGGGCCGCAGTCACCGGCTCCCTGCTACACTGCGGGTGCCGGAAAATGTTTCCATTGCAAAAAGGGAAAAAGAAACATGTTATGCCATTTCCAAGGCACATATTTCAAAGGGAAAAAGGCATTAGACAATGGAAAATGCCTTTTTCCAAAAGAAAAAGTTGACAAAGAAATGGCATAACATGTTTCTTTTACACTTTTTCTAATAGAAACATTTTCCAGCGCCCGCAGTGCTAGAAGAAAAGTCGTCAGCTGCAGTAATAACCCGCCTAACGACACATGCCTTACTCCTGCACGGCGCATCGGCTATCGCCCCAGCGAAAAACGCCCAGGCACTCATTGCCCAATCCGGGAAGCAGTCCAACGGAAGTAAACCCACTTGTACAAACACTAACTGCGGTCGAACCGGGCACACGGCAGACAAGTGCTTCCGCAAGGGCGGGGGCATGGAGGGCCAATATCCGGACTGGTGGAGGAAGGGCAGGAGTGCGACTGGAGCCCAGACCAGCAGTACTACATCGTTCCCAGGCACAACCACGCCACAGGCCAACTCAGCGATGATCTCAGCGACCAATTCAGATAACCCCCAATGCCTCGCATTCTTGACCCTGACAAGCGCCACTGCGGGAGCAAATAGAACAACGTACGCAGATTCTGCGGCGAGCCAGCACTTCTTCACAGATTGAGACGACTTCGTCACTTATGGGCCGCCTGATGCAAACAACAGGACCGGAATGGCTGCAAAAGGGACGTTCAGAGTGCTGGGATGTGGTAGAGTACGCAAGTGGGTCAGATTCGGCAATGAAACAGTGGAGATCACCTTTGAGAACACATTGCACGCCCCCGACCTCGCCCACAATCTAGTGTCAATAGGCTCACTCGTCAGGCAAGGAGTTAAGCTTGGCATAGATGCGGGGGGAGCCACATTACATGCACCTGATGGGAAACCGTTCATGAAATGTCCAATGGACAGCACAATGTTCTGCGTTGACTTCACCGCACCACCCCCGGCAGCCATGAGCGCACGATCACTCAATCACCCTACCAACCTCGAGACTTGGCACCGCAGATTAGCCCACATCAGCGAGGGCACAATACAGGACATGGCCAAGAACGACATAGTCAGCGGATTGCAAGTGACAAAGACAACGACGACGGGACGGTGTGAAGACTGCATCATGGGTAAACAGTCCCGCCGCCCGTTTGACGCAAGCGTCGTCCCTGAGACAAAGCCGTTTGAGCGGGTGGCGTTTGATTTGTGGGGACCTGCAGGTGTCCACACTACTGGCGGGAAATCGTTAATGCTGGTCACAACAGATCAAGGTGGCGCAGGGTGCAAAGCATGGTACTTAGCAAACAAGGCCAAGGAAACGACAGTCGCATGCCTGGAGTCTTTTGATGTGTGAGTGGAGACACAATATGGATTGCGGGTCAAGTGCATACGCACTGACGGAGGGAAGGAGTTCGACAACGAGCTGTGGGACGCGTATTGCAGAAAACGCGGAATAGACCACGAAACCACCGCACCCCATTCATCTGCAGCAAATGGTGTAGTTGAGCGGCGCAACCGGACGATCCTGGATCTTGCCTGCAGCATGCTGGCCGACTCCAGACTTCCCCCTCATTACTGGGGGGAGGCCACTTCGACAGCAATACACGTCATAGATCTTGTTCCCAGCTCCAGACACCCTGGAAAGACCCCATTTGAGATCCAAACAGGTCACAAGCCGGATGTCTCGTACCTGCGTCCCTTCGGTTGTGTTGCATATGCAAAGGTGCTTCGTGAGGACGGCGTCAGTAAGTTGGATGCTCGGTCTACCAAATGCGTCATGGTCGGGTATTTTGGTAGGGGCGATTACAAACTACTTGACCGCACTACTGGCCGCATGATACAATCGTGTGATGTGGTGTTCGAAGAAGCTGGGGGTCACCGTACATTATCACCGGCCCAAGACGAGGTCCCAGCAGACTTACACCACATACTGGATATCACCACCGGCGACGACCCAGCTGCGCTACCTGATGAGACCACAGCCACGATGACACACAGCACTCCTGACCCAGCGCCGAATCCCACCGAGATACAACCCGAAGCTAACCCCCATGCACCGCTGCCCGAGGTACGACGATCCAGCCGACTGGCAGCCTGAACAGTGACCATGCCCCCCCCGTCACCGCCTATAGACCCGCCCGCCTCAGATGACGACACTGAGCCTGAAAGTGAGGAGGAAACGTACCACGGTATGCCTGGCGCCCTTTCCGCGAACACAGCGGGAAATGATGACACGTGGATCCCAAAGTCTTACTCAGAAGCCATGACCCGACCTGATTTGTGGAAGGAGCCAATGGATGCGGAGATGGCACGCATGAAGGAGCGGGAGGTGTGGCGCTTGGTACCCAGACCCAAAGGCGCACGTACCATGAAGAACAGGTGGACGTACGCCCTGAAATACGACGCTGAAGGGAAAGTCGTAGCACGCAAGGCGAGGCTGGTTGCCAAGGGTTTCTCACAGATACCCGGAGTCGATTATTTCGCAACATACGCCTCCGTTGTAAGGTACGAATCCCTACGTATTAACCTGGCAGCTGGCACCGTCAAAGACTACGAAATGTGGCAAGTCGATTACACAAGCGCATACCTTAATGCACCAACCCAAGTCCCAATCCTCATGGAACAGCCTGAGGGGTACGAGCTCCGGCCCATGGACGTTTACAAAGTGGACGTATATGGAGGCAGACGGGTCTGGGGGAGCACCGGTGATGACAGGAATGCGGCGGGCGACGACGAAAGAAGCTTGGTATCACTGCTAGACAAAGCATTATATGGGACGATGGATGGCGCGAACAATTGGTGGCGGACCCTAGACGAGGACATGAAGAAACTTGGATTCAAACGTTCTGAAGCAGACCAGTCGGTGAGATCGAGACACAGAGACGGCGAGGTAACAATAACCAGCACATACACCGACGACACGTCTGGCATGTCCTCGTCCAAGGAAGAGTCAGTGAGAGCACGACAAGAACTGGGAACAAACTTCGAGATCAAGGACCTCGGCAAAATGCGATTTGTACTGGGCATACGTATCACCCGTGACTGGACCCAAAAGATGATCTCGTTGGACCAAACACGGGAACACATTATCCAGACATGCCCAAGATACGAAGAACATCGACACATACTGCGTGAAGCGGACGAACAAATGGACCTCGGGATACTCCTGGGCACCAAGGTCGGGATCGAGGCCATGGTAAAATTCCTAGAGAAGTCAGGAGCGTTCTCAAAGACGGGTGAGAAGAAAGTACAGAGAAGGAAACCGATGATCGACGACGAGGAAAATGAAGAAGAGGAGGAGAGCTGGTGGAGAAGGATGGAAGGGGACAGGGAGGAAGGATAGGAGGACGAAAGGAGGGATGAGGGAGCTGGGGACGAGCACACGCGGGGAAGGAAGAAGGAAGGATACATCACACACACACCGACGACAACGCCGACATAGACGGAGACGGAGACGAACTGGGAAAGCACACCGCGGGTGGCCAAGGCCATTCGTGTACGCACACACCGGTAGGGCAAGCACAACGAAACAGGTCCCAGGACCGCACCACAGACCAGATATCCCCGACAGAGCCCCCCCCCACCACACGCCCCACCGGGAGGAGTCCGCGACGCAACCCAGTCCGCCAGAAATGCCGCCAAAGACCATGCGAAGAGAGTTCTACATTACAAAAATACGTTACACGACCGCACATAGATAGAGTTCAAGTTACAACACACGGAGTAGAGTACGAGTCTGACCCTACCCCCGCCTCTTAGCCCTGCATAGTGGCTTGCCGGCGGTAAAAATTAAATTCATTCATTCATTCATTCGTTGGACCAGGAAGAATATATTAAGAGGACACTTGAGAAGTACGGCATGGCAGATTGTACCCCGAAATACACCCCACTCCCACCAGGAATCGTACTTAGCCAGACTCAAGCGCCGTCAACCGCGGAAGATCGCGCTTACATGGCAGACAAGCCATACAGCGAGGCACTGGGATCTCTGATGTATGCACAGATCGGAACGCGACCCGACATCGCGTACGCAATTACATCACTTAGCAGATTCATGAAAAACCCTGGGAAACAACACTGGCTAGCACTGCAACACGTTATGCGATACCTAAAGGCAACTATCAAATACAAAATACGCTACGGCGGACCCAACTACGAGGACTTCATACCGCAAGGATACTACGACTCCGATTTCGCTGCAGACATCGACAACCGGCGATCGATATCCGGGGGAGTTTTCATCCAGGCAGGCGGCCCGACGTGTTGGTCCGCAAAGTTCCAGGACACCGTGTCGACCTCGACCACAGAGGCCGAGTACATAGCCCTGGGAAAAGCGGCCGAACAAATACAGTGGATGTACGCAGCCCTAGCGGAGGT
>JAGGAT010000456.1:0-29213 GCA_017657195.1 Termitomyces sp. T70a
TCAGTAGAATAAATGTAAGTATGGAAACACTGGAAAGAAGAGATAAGAAAAGGAAAAAAGAGAGAGAACAGGAGGCACAGGAGTGTCCCCTGACAGCTAGGCAGGAATATGCGCTGTATGTGCAACCCATGAATGAGGCACTGTTGCAGTGCCTGGAGTGAGCAGGGCAACCTGTACCTGAAATGGCAGCTTTTCTCCAAAATAGCTTGGCCATCATCATGATTGAGGAACTTCTTGATGATCCACCCAAAATTTAGCTAAATGCTTTCTTAGTAAGCTGCACTCAGCCTTGTTTCACTTGGGCTTGCGAAGTGTTGAAGGAGTCCCAGGCAGGTCCCAATTACTTGATCCTAGAGTGTGATGTAAAGTGGGGAGGATGTTGCCATCAATTGATGGCAGGCAGTAAGAGTTTTAAAAGAACAGTAGACGACATGTAATAAGCTTACAAAGCTTCTAATCCTTTACTATTGGTGCTAAGAGGCAGCAAGCATTGGCACCAGTGACAAGGGTGTACTTGTATAGTACCGTTTAAGATGTGGAATGAAGGCCGCACTAAGGACCTTTGGCAGAGATGAAGTAGGGTGTGGTCGCTAATTGCTTAGCACCTTGAGTGAGCTTTTAGAGATCTGGACTTGGGTGTAAAGGTGCTGGGTGCAATTTGATGGTTCTCTACTGACAAATGGTAAGGTACTTATAGTAAGTGACAGCGGCAACTTAGTGAAGGGTCGGCAACAACTCTAATAGTCGCTGCTAATGAAATGTAAGTGAAGGTCCAATAATAATACTATAAGGAAGGTAAATGATATTCAGGGAGTGTCATGCAGGCAGTTAGCTTGGGCATGCCACTACCTAACATGCAGGGCATCAATCAAAGTCCTGACAAGGGTGGGCACTAAATTGTAATGTGGCATGTAGTGGCAGTGCTAGAAAGTGCTAGCTGTTAATCAGCTGTCATTATTAAGTCAAACATGGACATATTCTGACTCAAAGAGGAAAGCCAAGCCAGCGGTGGCCCGCTGATAGCAGCAGAAACTGCCGGTGGAGTGTGGAAGCTAGATGTGGGGGTGATGGCATGGCTTTCATTAATCATTCCAAGGAGCGGCACATGCAGGTAGGGAGCATGATGTGTCACATGACCAGGATGCATCGAGTTTGGAGGTAGTGGGGTGCTCCTTGTGAAGAGGAGAGCTGGCAAGCTGGTGATGTCTGTGACCTCCCGTGGAGCGGGCAGCAAGGCTGACTATCATGTGAGTGGTTCTACCATTGCCTATAGGTGTCATAGTTGGCTGCAAGGATGCGTCAATGCTGCATGGGGGACTTGTTCGTAGGGGGCTCCTGGGGTCTTGCTGCCTTGGGTTAGTGCTGGATTACTTAGTGTATTAAAGGCTTAAAAATGTGCTGGGCCAAACCAGGGGCTCATCATCAACCAAATCAAGATAATGAAGAAGCAGCATGTGATGATGCTGGAACACATTGAGCAAGCAGGAAAATGCAAAGCACCTGCATATGAAAAACCAGTGGTAGAGCCTAAAAGGGCTAGAGCTCCAGTGAGGTGACTTCAGGAGGTTATGCAGGCACTAGCACCTGCCATAGTGCAACCTTCTCCACCACACCTACCACTCCCCCCATTGTCAGTATTGATTCTAGCATAGCCAGAACCTGCCATGCCTCACCATCCACATGAGCCGGACACTCTGGCATTGATAGAGAACCCCCTGGCTGAACTGTTGCTAGAGCCACATGACAAAGTTATGGCCAATGCTCTAGTGCTGCAGCAGGAGCAGAAACCTGAGGTGCTTCATGTGCCTATAATGAGTATCCAGGCTAGACCAAGCAGTCAGGGAGAGGCATGTTCAGTGCCTGAAGTCTCTGAGCTAAAAGCTCAGCTTGTTGTAGTGGAGAGTTATGGGCCCTCTGCATCTGCACATGCCCTGAATATTCTGGGGCCAACCAAACATCATCAAGGCCAGAAGCTTCTACTAGATTTGTTGAAGCTGGATGTTGCAGACTTTCCTGGCAATGTGCCCATGCAAGCTGGTCCAGCTCAACTTTTGTTTATATGTGCCATGTCAATTCTGGCACCCCCTCCTCAGTTCACAGTAGTCAAAGTGACTACTGACCCAAGGATGGCAGAGCAGTATGATGGGTAAGTAGCAACCCAACAAAAGACTGTGTCTGCCTCCAAGGGCAAGGAGAAGGTGGTTGCCAAGCTTGATGATGAGAGTGATTATGGGCAGTCCTCATCAGAGGATGAGCAGGAATCAGAGGAGGGTGAATCAGCTGCACAGCACTTTCAGCATGTGCAATGCAACAAGAAACTTGCCACAAAGAAGGCAAACATAGCAAAGGCTGTAGCTGCCCAATAACATTGGGCAATAAACAATTTTTCTGGGCACATTTCTGGTGGACTAGGAGTTAAAGTGTGGGGGCTGCTTGATGTTGAGCAGCTCAACTCATGCTTCAGAGGAGCACTGGGTGATTGTATGTACTATTCACCATACTGTGCAGCAACACCATCCTTGTCAGAGCTGATGCTAATTGGCAGCCTTCAAATTCAATATGCACTAGTGGGCAAAAGTGCCTGCAACTATTGTTCACAAGTACACCCCATGTAGGTTGCTATACAGACCATATGAGCTGGAATGGCTCTACAAATACTATGCCAATGAGCACATTCCCCATTGCAACCATATTATCACATATATGCTGATTTCTGAGCTGCTGCTGGTTGTGCAGCATTTGGATGATACCCTGCATGATTGTACCATGTAGATAATCCTTGCTAATCCCATATACCAGTATCTGAAAAATCCAATCCAAAGTCCTGAAGATATGGACCTTGTCAAATGATGACATATTCCAACATGCTTCCTGCATGTAAGAGAGGATGGAACATTGGTGTTGTGTGTCATGCGTGCACCAGACCCATCCCATCTCATCCCTTTGACCTCAAACAGGTAGTGCAATATGTGCTGATATTTGGAAAACTGGGGCTGGAGAATGCTTGGCAGGGGATTGCCTTCGACTTTGCATTTCATATGCACTGGTGAACTCTGTTCAGATTTGTGCTGAGCCAAGCTCTCTGCACCAATAGCGCTGCTAAATTGATGGTGGTGAGGAGGTCAGCGCTAGTAATGGCACACCCAGGAATGTATTGTGAGGCAGTGGCCTCCTATAATGTGGCATTTCTGGAACAACCATTGGTGGCTCAGTATGGGTCCCACCTCAACATTGTACAAGCACACATGCCTGATGACCAGGCATGTAATTTCTCTGACAATGACGTGTTATGTGTCTGGCTACACAATCATATTCCATTGGACTGAGTAGACCATGCCTATACATATGGCATTGTCTACTTGGAACAGCAGTTTCATAGCCCCACAATGTCATTAGACATCTTTTAAGAGGTTGATGATGAGTGTATTGAGTGCCTTTCTTGCTACAGCACCTCTCCTGCCATTTCACAATGGGATGGATAGAGAGAAATGACAGAAAACAATCACTATCATCTAATGTTTAAGCATGATGAGGAGTGCTTAATGCCAGATTCCCCTGAGGCTAAGGCCTCTATTACTTCATTGGCATGGACTCTGAACTGGGTCCATCTCTGGAAACACATGGCAGCTCATGGTATGCTGCCTTTGGTAACTACTGTGACTAACATCACACTAACTGAGTTAACAATGGTAGATGCCAAAGTTGTGTCAGGGCCGTCGACCCTACCAAGAACAGAATCGGCGCTACTAGTTTCTGCAACTAACATTGCAATTGATGATGTGACCATGACAATGGAATCGAGTGAATTGCCAGATGAGAATGAGGAGTTGTAAGACCCTAGTTACCTTATTGTCTGTAATGTACTCTTGGCAGTCCTATGGGACCATGTACATAATTGATTTTATGGCATTGGTGCCACTTTTGATTCACTTCGTTGTGTGCATATGCACACCAGTCTTCAGAGCAACATGTGGTTCAAGATGTCAATATACCCTTAGATCGTTGGCCTTCAGGCCACTTCTGTTGTTGGTGTAAGATCTTCTGACTCAAAGTTTGCTCAAGGAGAATGATTGGCTGTCAAGGAGTGCATGCTAATGCCTCCTTTCTGACTTGTTCATTGGACTGATTCATTAGTCTTAAAGGGGGGTATGTAACCAGATCGTTACATTATGATGACCTTATTCTATTGATCATTGCACATGTGATGCTGATTACAATATTACTATATTACATAAGCTAACATCTTGTATTCACAACATATCTAGTCAAATCTGATATTGTGGTCTGATTCAGCTACTTCATGATCTATGCAGGATTGTTCTATCTGTAGCCAATGGCTACAAATTGAGACATTGAAAATGGCATAACAGGTTTTCTTTTCACTTTTTCTTAAGAAAACACAACTAGTTGCCAGCAGTGAGTGTTGGAGAATTATGACATGACAAAATCCTGGCTGCCACCAACATGCCTGGCCACTATCCTTGACTGCTATTACTGGCTACCACTCCTTGTCACTTTACCCATTGTTTTACTTATTGAAATACAGGACACTATGTCAACATTTACTCATAGTGTACCTAGGATCATACTTCATATTCATAGATCATCATCCGTGGTCTATATTATAGGTCTTGATTTCCAGTGGAATATCAAATAGCTATGGAAAGTTGGTATTGGCTGCAACAATTACTTTTTGAGCCTCTTCTGAACGAGGTGTTATTGAGCAGAAGAAGGGAAGCTTATGGCTGAGAAACAAGTGTCTTGAACATGATTCAAAGGATGAATTAAGGTAGCATACCTTATCACTCCACTAGTATATGAGTCATCAATGTCCATCTCATTTCCTTGCTCATCCCGCTTTTTGCTGATGGTGAATGTAGCTAGGATAGATGAGATAAGAAGCCAAACCTAGGAAGATATAAACACGCGTCGTGACATTATGTAGAGAAATATACCGTAGAGCGAGCCATATGACGGCCTGGACAAATCCTTGGATTGCCACCTGGTTAGCTTGAGGTAGCGGTTACTCGAGAGAGACCAATACCGTCTACCGAACCCAAAAGTAATGATGTAGTCGTCATCATTAAGCTGTCCACCCTCATCAAAAAAGCGCTCCGGTTTGAACAAGTCAGGTTCAGGATACCGCGATTCATCATGCGTCATAGACCTGGCAGTGCATGGTAAATTCATACAGTCTATCATAGAATATCATTGTTCAAGAGGCACCATATATTTGGCATGACCGTAGTTCCTGTACTCAGGTTATGAGAAAAAAAGATAATTACATACTCTAAGTGATATCACCTTTTGGGATGAAATATCCATTATAAACATCATCTTCAGAGGTAGAGTGGGGAGCTCCAAGAGGAGTAACTGGGCGCCATCTCATGACCTCTCGAAACACGGCCTCGACATAGGGTAGGTTTGGTCGGTCGTTAAAGTCTGGTAATCTATTACATCCCACGATGTCGTCAATCTCGTCTTGAGCCTTCTTTTGAGCGTCAGGATTAACAAGCATTGCATAGATGAATGTTGTAGCCGCGGACACAGTCTGTGACGACAATCAATGACTGTATTGCAGACGTCGTGAATCCACAAACCGTATCTGTACCACCTGTTCAGAAATAATATTATTGATTCATAGAAAACAAAGGGGAAAATCCAGGTCATACCTGCAAAAGCGGTCGCCGTGACAGCTTTGAGATCTGCTTCTGGCAATCCTGTCGGGCCGAGAAGACTGTTGCGCCTCAGTAATCGTTCTGCCAAGCTGTGAACCTCGATGCCGGCAGCCTACAACCGGATCAGCGCACGTCCGAAATTTAATATGGTCACTTACCATGTGATCTTTGACATATTGAAAGGGAACTTCCAACATCTGGTTTGTATCCACCCGGGTTTCTGCTGCACAAGTATGAAATCCAGCACCGGGAAACCATGCTGGAATATGACGCAAGATAGGCAATGCGTTAACTGTCATAGCACCAGGAACGATACATTCAGAGAGCTTCAAAGCAACACGCTCAGAGACGGTGGCAAATTTCTCGATGGTAGATTTTGGCATATTCTTGTCGTATACCGTAGCCATTACAATTGCTCCTACGACGCTAAACGGACTATAATGAGACCGAGGAAAGATCATAAGAATGAATGGATTCCGCACTTTCGAAAATGCGTAATGAAATCTTCAGGCGCCACGAGAAGTTGGTGAAGGAGTTCATGAACCTTGAGAATTCCGACGGGTTCGTGTATTGCTTGGGTCTCTTTCCTGCTGAACCCTTCTTGGTAGAGACGTCTATGTCGACGCCACTGATCTCCATACCGAACGAAGACCGAATTAAAATCCCATCCCATCCTATGGTCACATGTCATCAACAGCTTTGCGTAACATATCAAACGGAAAAAAACCCACAGATCGACCATTGTTATGTCAGGCCGATCGGAATAAATATGGGATCGCTTCTCAAGCAAAGCGCGTGCATCCTTCAAGCTATTGAGGACTACTATGTGTTGGTTATATGCCCTGAGATGAATGATATTTCCTGGAATATTTCAACTAACATCTTGACCCGGTCAGCCGGAAACAGTCTTACCGTATTCCCTAGCCCACTCTCCGTATCGCAACCAGGGAAGAACTGTTGGTAGCTCTCTGGCATTTCCTGAGATGAGACTTGGCTTGGGACCAGGCGGATAAGGGGGGTATGAGGAAGAAGATTGCCACTTTTTGAGCAAGAATATTACAGAAAGAGACAGGGAGACATATAGGAGGGATAAGGACAGCCCCATGGTAGTAGATTAAGCTATAACAGTTAGTAGCCCAGTAGTTTAAATCCATTCCAACTATCCGATGGGAAACAAGCGACCAAATTGAGATATAAGGTAAGGACCTCCGCGCGTCGGCCTACTGATGACATCTATCGGAACGAGCAAGAAATTGGAGATGGTGTTTGTAAATGGTAAAAAAATAAACCTCCAAGCTTCAAGGTCAATCTGAAGAGGTTGAGACGGACACAGATTGGGCAAAGCAGCACCAGTGTGTATTGATTTGGATCAAAATTAGTTTTTGGAAATGGACGATATTTCTACGTCTCGAGGCTAAGAAATGATCAAATATCAAAGGTTGGAGTCGGTGGTCAATGTGACATCAGGAAGGAGCTCCGTCAGCCAAATGTGGTTACACTCGTAAGAACTGTCGCTCATGGGGCACAGAGTCTTC
This sequence comes from Termitomyces sp. T70a, assembly GCA_017657195.1. Lineage (NCBI taxonomy): Eukaryota > Fungi > Basidiomycota > Agaricomycetes > Agaricales > Lyophyllaceae > Termitomyces > Termitomyces sp. T70a. Next base: position 7,214 of record JAGGAT010000456.1, read on the forward strand.
CCAAAATTTGTCCTGCAATGTAAACAGAACTCATGAGGTGAAAGAGTTTAAAATAGGGCTGTCAAAGCTGACACACGTGACAAGGCATCCGACGATAATTGCCCGATTATCCCATATATATCTATGATTTCCAGCTGAAAGGACGAAGGACAACAAGAAAAGAAACAAAGTGTGGGATACGGGTAACTCATTTTTAGATCATGGGGTGATTCTCCATAGAGCATTTACACCAACCATCAAGTCAACCATGACTCAAAGGGTGACGGCACGCTCTAGATTCCCTACATCCGTTTGCACTAGTGATTTCGAGGGTATGCCGTTCTTCAAGTCGATATTTTTATATATTTTCAAGAGTCAATGTTCCAACTAAAATCAAGCACATGTCCGAATATGGAAATATGACATCAACCCGTGGTCACCTTCCTCGCCTGATGACAAGCATCCTCACTTCTTCGGTTCTAGCTTCAGCCAGGAAGATTGCACCGATTAAGCATTCAGCTCCAGTAAGTCTTGCAACATCACTCACCCTCCCCGTTTCACAGCCTTGCCTCCGACATTATCGTATCAGAAGATACATCAATGATTCAGAGTCTCCCCACAAACACACACACTGCTTCTATATCGCGCATTTGCGTTTTCTACGTGGCCGTCACTTGCATCACAGGTGACTATACTTATAGTTCACCCGAGTTTGACAGTCCAGGCAGATGTTTAACCTTCTGCACTAAGTATGCCAACCTAATGCTATCATTAACAATTATTGACAGGTATAATTGTAGGTGTCGGAGGACCCGAGAAGCTCCCATCAAAACTTGTCCAGGTAATTCCCAAAATTTTGGCCTCAAATCCGCAATAACGGACAACATAAAAAGGAAAAGTCTCTTTTTTTCCTCTCGGAATATCAAAGCAAGGTTGGTAAACGTTCAACTTTTTGGAGTTATCATCAGTGTAGCAACTCGATATGTAAATTTACATCGAAAATTGTCATACACATTAATTTGAGGAATCAGACTGCCTTGGGCTATTCAGGATCAATCTTGTGCCAAATTCTCAAAGAGCGTCGGCATCGGCATCGGGAGCTGGTGTGGGCGGAAAAACGTGCTTTTCAAGTTTCGTAAATATCTTAGTAGGCTTTAGTGTTTGAAACGTCTTTATTCCTCAATTCCATGTCCATGGCGTTTGTTATAAGACTATAAGCTTAGAGCCCTTCAGGACCCTTGCCCAGGTAATCTCCAATTTTTTCGCTTCCGGGCGACCAATGTGTCGGAGTTTGAATCCGGCACACCCTTGTTGAAGCAATACCAATAACAATATTTTAGGCACATTTATATCATGTCGTTCTTTAGCAATCCGACTACAACTGCGCCACAGACGGGTGGCGGCCTTTTTGGTGGTTCGAATACCCAGCAACAGCCTGCAGGTGGAAGCCTTTTCGGTGCTCCAGCACAAAACGCGACGACACAGTCAACGAACCCTTTGCTTCCGAGCAATGCCCAGCCCGCGTCAGCATTTGGAAACACGGGCGCAGCGAACACAAGCACGATAGGGGGAGGTTTGTTCGGCCAGAGCACGAGCACCAATACCGCGGCGCAGGGAACAGCAGGGGGAGGTCTTTTCGGCCAGCAACAACAGCAGCCGGCCGCGACAGGAGGGTTGTTCGGTGCTTCAACGCAACAGACACAACCAGCGACAGGTGGCAGCCTGTTTGGGGCTTCCACTCAGCAGCCTGCAATGACCGGTGGAGGCCTTTTCGGGTCTTCCAATACTACACAGCCTGCTGGGACAGGCGGTGGCCTTTTCGGCGCGTCCAGCACGACACAGCCCGCTGCGACAGGTGGTGGTCTGTTCGGTTCCTCTACTACGACACAACCTGCGGCGACTGGAAGCATATTTGGTGCGTCTACCACCCAACCTCAGCAGCAGACTGGGGGTGGCCTCTTCGGTGGTGGCGGAGGTTTGCTCGGCAGTAAACCCGGCCTGAACATCAATACCAATACCAATCCAACTCCATCAGGAACAACACCTGCTACAGTCAGCATCAATCCCCTCTTCGGTGGCGGAGCATTCGGTCAACCACAAACAAAACCTTCACTATTTGTTCAATCGACCACAGCCACAGGACCAGCGACTACCAACCCACTATTCGGTGGTGGGAATACCAGTACTCTTGGGACAAGCACGCTTGGGGGTGCAAGCCAGGCTGGCAGCCTTGGATCCTCAATACTTGCGCGAACTGCTGTTGGGCCTGCACAGCAGCAGGCGGATGCTCAGGCTCAACATGCACTACTTCAGCAACGCATTGAGGCAGTCTATAACGCGTGGAACCCTACATCACCAGATTGTCGGTTTCAAGTAAGTTTTTTCTGCTTCGCAAGGGTCCAGCAGCCAACTAGGTTGACGATTTTTTTGATTATTTAGCATGCGTTTTATAACATGGTCGATCCCTCCAAGGTGACATATTACCAGCGACCACCGAATGTTTCAAATGAACTATGGGAGAAGGCACGGAGAGAAAATCCAAATTCCTCATGGTACGCAGGCTCTATACTTGGCTATATACACCTTTCAACGGTTTCATAGCTTTGTCCCTGTGTTTGCAACCGGCTTCGACGACCTTCGCACGCGTGTAGACGCTCAATCTATCCAATCCGAAAAGCTGAAACAACGTCTAACGGTGCGTCTTCTGCCCCTCGTGGTCCTTTTCCTTTTCATCTCGAAACCACCTTTCTTTCTATCAGGACGTGAAAAAGCGCCTTGACGTGCTTTCCGAACGACATGCCCTCTCAAATGTTTCCCGCCTAAAACGCGCTGCAGCGCAGCAAACACAAGTAGCCCAGCGTCTCCTTGCCTTTGCACAACACCTACATCTATTAATTCCTGCCATTCGTTCGTCTGCAATTCGGCCGGAGGAGGAGCAGCTCAGAGGGAAACTCGAGGAGATTGAGGAGGAGGTGCGCCGGGGGCGGCTATTAGGGAAGCTGAACGAGCTATGGGCGCTCATTGGGGCTGTGGGGGCCTCCGCAGAGAAAGGACGGAATGGAGATGGAAGTGGCGGTGAGTGGGCGGTTGTGGATGAGGAAGGGTTAGCGCAGATCACGCAGGTGTGTTCATGACTTTATTTCTTCTTTAAACTGTTGTGCTGAAAGGGAATTTTTTAAGATATTGACGGATCAACAGTCGGGCTTGGCGCATCTCACAAAGGTGCTGCAGAGGATACAGAAGGATCTAGCAGTTATAATGGTGGCGCCAGGAGGGACTTCGGAAGATTTAGAATCGTTCGGGTCTTCGAGTGCGAGTACCTTACGTGCGAGTGCGCTGCGGTAATATAGACTCAGTGGACTTCAAACGACATTTGTAGAGGACGGAAGTGAGAGTAATGATTATGATACCGTGTCTAATATACGAATGACCCGCAGCAATCCTCCTTCAACGAACCGCACTTATACACATCAATCCGATATCAAGAATACATGCTCAAGAAGTCATGTATGTTACATTGAGGTTATAGATACATTGGCTTGAAAGAACAGTGATGATACAGGATAATATGATATGATATGAGACAAATACAACCAGCGCGTTCTGAAGCCATCAGTTGATGCAGTTTTGAGCGACTAGTATTCCTTAGGTTTCAAGGCTTCTATAGGTTCTATCGAACCTTCCCGAAGCACCTCAAGAACTCGTCTTAAAATTTCTTCAGCATCATCAAATTCTCGTTCAGAATCGTTCTTTCCCGCATCGCTACCGGTTTCTTCCAATCCGCTTGAGAAACGCTCGTCAATTGGATCAACATTATCGAACCCATTCTCATGGTACCCTGTACGGGGAGAATGCACTTCTTCGAAAGGGTTTGGTACGTATACCTCGGGCAGGTCCTCTTCCGTATCATAGTCCCGGTCCTCCTCGGGTATGGTATATATCTTGCGATATGGAGCTACTAGCGTTGGCCATTCGTCATCGCTATGTTCGCCTTCGTACTCGTCGGAGTCAGAGTCAATGTTGTCGCTATACAGGCTCGGGCTATCCGTCCTCGTGTCGGATGACTGCTCAGACGGGATTTCCGGTAGTGAATCAGCGAGCTTCAAGACATATTCGTCGTGTTGATAATTGTTTGAGGTTGAATCCGGTTGAGAGCTTGACGCAACAGCTTGAGTGCAACCATGCGTTTCCAGCTCCTTATCACATAGTAGAGATCTGTTTGATGAGAATGGTTCAGATGTGAATTTAACAAGACCATTGTGCAACCTTACTGCATTGATTCTAACAATGGCCGGAGATGTTCTATGGAATCCCTGAGGGAGGATCGTTGGAACGTTAGTCTGGCGTTTGCGAGAAATCCCAAATAGTAATCTTACAATCTAAATAAAGCTGAAGGCTTTGGTTGAGGGTGATCAGTTTTAGGTTGAGAATATTCTGTCTTTCGACTTCGTAGACCAAGAATTCGATGCATTATTCCAGGTTCCAAAGCAGTGGTCGGTTTCGTGGATGCCTTGGGAACGATTAGTTGCGCCGCCTGTATGTTGAATATGTGTTATCTCACTGTTCGGAGGTCATTACTTGTCGTCCCAGCACGTAGACGCTCCTGTAAGAGTTGACAGTCAGATGATTCAATAATTAATATTTTCAACATACCAAAGCCAACCTCTCGTCGGAAATAATATCTTGATGGGTGTCAACCAATCCTTCAGTGGCAATTCTGGCTTGACTTCTTGCCTATGAGCGTAGTCATAATAAACAGCATGAAGTCAAATCACGCCCATTAGTCACAGGTTCTGGTACATACATGATAATCGTCCACTATTTCGAGAAAGATGCTCTTGCAATCTTGAATACGGTCGGCAAAATCGTCTCGTCGAATAACGCGCAAATAAAATCTAAGCCCCTGTAAATTGTTATGCAGAGAGTTCATCTCCTTAAACCACCTGCAGAAAAGTGAGCAAGAATACGTCGGAGGAAGTATTGAAGTACCATTCTAGCTCTCGTGCAGTAACAAGCTTCAGGTCCTGTAACTCTTCAGCATCATTATTGCGTCTAATAACGTGGATTCTGTGGGCTTCCACGATGAGCTGAAGTTGAGATTTGTAATGTCTCCGGTCTAGAAATGTCCTGAGTCTCATAAGTTTCTGCTTTCTTGCAAATGGATCAAGAAGAGAGACTATATATGTCCACAGAGAGCCCTTAAGGACCTGCTGAAAACCATGGTGATCCGGTACCCTGAATGGCGTTATTGTAAAACAGAAGTTACATCATTCCTCTAGTCCGGACAAAAACAATTCCCTAAGGCGATTATAGGATTGACCATAGACAAGGAGTCATTTGTACTTGGATCACCAAGTTCTGAGAGATAATGGAAATTTAATCGGCAGTTATCGAATTAGTCCTTACACAAATATTACGCAATCACCCCTTGAATTCTGGGGTTCAGGCGCCTGTTCAAAAATTGCGAGGTTTATAGGTGCACATACCATTTAGTAGTATGATATACGCACTGTCGGTACTCCCTTTTTTTCTTTCTTTCAGCCGATGTTCTGGTCTCAATGTGGCGAACAAAACCAACTCCCATATTTTAATTTACGTAATTCCGTAACCCACGTTTTGTTCAATTGGTTGTCATAGCGACACTACTATTGTACTTCAATGCATGAACACCTTGTTTTGTTCTTCTTGTTCTTCCTTGTCCTCGGAGTCAATAGGTCACTCCCAAACATCATATATCAAAATACACAATACATGACATCAACGTCTTTTTACAAACGCCTCAGGAGGCTGCTGATTCTTTCGGTTTACTATGAAAGTCTTACCATCGGCAGGAAAAGTAGTCGATTTAGAGAAGGCGTATAAAATTGCTTATTCAAAATCTCCATGGATATCTCGAGAAAGCTATCTGGGGATACTTGGCAAACATGAAGCGTTCTGGGTCGACATCCAACCGATGCTTTTCCAGCGAGGATATCAGTTGCGACCTCGTTATCGACCTGGCTGGACTCCTTCCTGGCTTCAATCGACCAAAACAATCACGGAAATCTATGATTATGAAGACGCACTCAGTCTCCGGGTACTGTCACTCCCTTTATTCACAGCCACTTGACAGTGTCTCACCACAATGTGATAGAACTCCAAAACAATCGACGCGACACGGTTTGACGGAACCAAAGTCATAATCAAGGTCATCGACTCATCGACTAATGAGTATCCCATTGCACGATATCTCAATTCCCCTGAATTGCGATCTGATGGACGCAACCGCAGTGTCACAATTCTTGACGTTATGCCTTACCCTAGTGACGATACAAAACTGCTTATGGTTATGCCCCACCTAGTTCACTTTCACAGAGTTCCCTTCAGGCGTGTAGGCGAAGTACACGAAGCCATTTACCAATACGTGCAGGTTCGTGGTCCATCCATGATTGCATGGCTCAGCTCAGATTTATACAGGGTTTGGATTTCATGCATGAACACGATGTCTCACATAGGTACTTCAATTGTTGAGATTTCTTTTCCATGTAGCTCATGCGGCTCCACAGAGATCCTTGTTGGTTCAATCTAATGATGGATGCTTCCAAAGTCATTCCTCGTGGAACCCACTTTGTGAGACCCAATACACATGATGGATTTTATGGCACCTTCGAGTGGCGTCAAAGGTGGTCCGTAAAACCCGTCCAATACTACTACATCGATTTCGACATAGCCTGTCGATATCCTCCTGAATTAAGGAATGTTGATCTTAAGGAGATGACAAGAGCTGGCCAGGATAAGTCGGTACCAGAGTTCAAACGACCCGGTCCCTACAATCCATTCAAAGCTGATATCTACCAACTTGGAATGGTCATTCTGAAACTCCTTAGCGTAGGTTTGTTCATTGCTAGTTCCTGAAAATGTGCTGATGATTAGTTTGTTTAGAAATATAATCCAGAGGGACTAGAGCCATTTCTTACCCTCGGAAAAGCAATGACGAACAGCGATCCCAGTGACCGACCGTCTCTGTCTGAGATTCTCGCATACTTGGATCAAATGGACGACAGGACGTTCAAGCGTCGCATCTGGAGGCCTCAGGACTCTACCCTAGACAAATTCCAAATAACATATTGCTGGTGCAATCCTCGTTTTGGATCCAATTCAACGAGCGACGACCTCCTGCTTAAAGAATGAAGAATCTTCTGGTCCACGAAGCGCTAGATTCTCTCGTGTTTCTCTTTGTCTCCTCTCCTTTATTCCCATTGTTTCTCACTTCGTATATACCTGCGGGCGGCAGCGTCGACAACTTCATCGTCTCACATCGCGCTCGCAGTACCAATAGATTAGACACCCACATTACATCGCGCGTTGTCGTTGTTTTAGATCCCTTCCCGCCATTCCTTTTCCGTACTCCATACTCCATTCTACACTACTTCTGACATGCTCGTACTTACTCAGTCCCTCGCGGTGTTAGCTTGAGTTTTGGCTCCCCTCTCTCGGGAGAGGACCGGTGATCGAGAACTCTCTGGGACTCAAGAAATACGTTTCTTCTCGCAACACTTGGATAACCTCATTTAAGTTTTCGACATTCCATTTCAAACATCTTACACCAAATCTTATCCCTAATCTACTCGCGCCTTATATACAGCACATGATTAACTACGTTGCGTGGCGGTCCTGGCACCTGTAGTCTCGACACAAGGGCATTTGCCGAATTACATGATTTGGGCAAGATGTGATTGGGGGTTGCCCACCGATATGGAATATGTTTTGCGATACGGAACTACTGCCATCCGTCATCACTATGTTCACCTTAGTACTTGTTGTAAGGTTGCTGAGACAACTTACGACAATTCAGAGGACGCAAGTACCAATTGCGTCACAGTGCGGCACAACCATGTGACCGCCGCCTTAAAGAAGTTTTCGTCTCACCTTTGTTTGCTCTTATCCTTACTACGAGCAAACGAAGGTGAGCATATTAGATATTAATTTTTCTATCTTATCCTTACTACGAGCAAACGAAGATAATTTTGTCTTGTCTGTTTTGGGTCCAGTGAGGCTGTCATCGACAGCCTTTCACTTTTTTTTTGACACCGACAAATTACTTCAACCTGTCTTCGACTCGCCGCAGACCGTCGACTCCTACCCCCTTAGTCACCAGACAAGTGGCGCGCCAACGAAGAGCCACTGTACCTTTACCAGGTGCCCTCCCGACTCTCCGCCTATCGGCTCTCCCTGGAATGAATTCAGGACGCCTAAGGAGGAACAGTCCCCTACGTCCAGCGAAGCCAAGACATCCGCAGTACTCATTCCGTCACCGCAGTCCAGCTCGTCTGAGTCGCCGACCAGCCTAGAGTCATCGTCGTCCGAGGACGAGCTCGTTACCTCCCATCAACACAACCCTGAGAAACAAGCGCCCAGCGCCTATCACAAATCAGCCGCCACCGCCAATCAAAAATCACACCAAATGTCCGTCACGCTCGCCTTCAACCCTGAGGCAGAAGACAAGCGCCCGCTGGCCGAGGTCAAGGTCACCAAACTAAAGGATTGTCCGATGCTGACTCCGGGACGCATGGACGACTACACCTTCCAACAGTGGGCCATTGCGTGCAAGCGCTACCAGAAGCACGCAAGGAAGGCAGACGATGAAGTTGTGTCCTTCGTGGCCGATGGCATGTTGGAGCCACGCTTTGTGGCGTGGTATCACGCAAATCAGAGCCGCATCGACAGGATGACCCTCCAAGAATATCTCAATGAACTCCAGAGGTACGCCCTCCCTCGGCACTGGCAACAAGACGTCCGCGACACAATCCTCGCATCACACCAAGGGAACATCTCCTTTGCGGATTGGGTGGTAGTAATCCAAGATCTGAATGCCCGTTTGTCCAACACCAGGTCCTCGTACACGCTCGACGATAGGGCTTTACAAGCACACTTCGAATCACACATGCGCCCGGACCTCCGAAGAAAGAAAGACGTGTCGAACCTCGACTGCAAAAACATCACCGAGTGGATTGCCGCAATTACAGAACTGGACGAAGGATTAGCGGACGAGCGGGCCCGAACGCAAGCGCTGATCGACGCCAACAATGCTGAACGGGCCAGTCGACGTAAACCCCTCGCAGAACAACTCTCAGAGCCCTCCTCGCGCACTACCAGCACATCATCAACCAACACAGCTTCCCCGTCCAACCGACCTCGCCTCGCCAAACTAACTGACGACGAGAAGAAGTTACTAGCGGAACATCAAGGATGCACGCGTTGCCGTACCTTCTACTGTGACCACCCAGGCAATCCGGACAAGTGTCCTCTCAAGCCCACCAACTCCTGGCCTGATCCCGCAACCACCAAGACCCTCACCGCAGCGATGGCCACAGCCGCCAAGCCGAAGAACGTGGCGGGGATGGCATACGTCAGAGAAGCTTCGGAGGAAATTCGAGACGAAGACACCGATGAATCATATACGTACGCAAATGATCCTTCTCCCCCTTCCGAGGCCCCGTTTTTCGAGCCGCACATGACGGCGTGTGTGGAGGTTCGAGGGACCCATTCCACCTTTCCCACTGCGATTGTAGAGGCGATCCTTGATAACGGATGTCCTTCAACAGTGATTAGTCAAAAACTCGCGCAGCAGCTCGAGCTAAAACGATTCCCGCTACCTGCGGAAGAAGACAATCTCACCTCTCTTTCTCAATCACCGTTAACATGTAAAGAATTCGTTCGACTGGAGGTGGTGTCTGGCAAGGGAGCATGGAGATCACAAGTATTCAGGGCGAAGGTTAACACCGGATTACCTGTACCTCTCCTACTAGGAATGCCATTCTTGTCCACCGAGCATGTGGTGCTTGACCTAAGGGCGCGAACCGCCGTTGACAAACGCACGGGATACGACCTCGCCAATCCCTCGACAATCAGTTCGACTGCGCCACACTCGGACTCGAACCGAGTTGCGTCGACACCTACACCCCCCCCTGCAAACGATGAGTCAGCAGAAAGAATTATGGCCATGGTACGCGAACGAATAGAGACACTATCAATGGAAGAACAGCTAACTCAGAGAGACGCCGTGGCCAAGACAATGTATGCCGACCATTTTCCCGACGTCCTCCCCCCAACTACCGACAACGTTCCGGACCACATATATCACAGGATCCGTCTTAAAGATCCCAACCTCGTAGTCCACTCCCAGGGATACGCCGCGCCCAAGAAGTACCATGAACCTTGGAAGAAGTTGTTGGATGAGCATCTCGCAGCGGGACGTTTACGTCCGTCGTCGTCAGAATTCGCGTCCCCAGCCTTCTGCATTCCCAAACACAAGGATGGCGTGCCCGATTTGACCGTTCCGCCTCGGTGGGTCAACGATTACCGACTGTTGAACCAGAACACCATACGGGACAATTTCCCCTTACCCCGCATCGACGATATCCTGGCCAATTGTGGCAAGGGCACGATCTTTGCCAAGATCGACATGACCAATGCCTTCTTCCAGACTCGAGTCCACCCTGAAGATATCCACTTGACTGCTATCCGTACACCCTGGGGGCTTTATGAGTGGGTCGTCATGCCTATGGGTGGGTGCAACGCGCCTTCAACACATCAGAGGCGGATGACCAATGCCTTACGCGGTCTTCTGGGAGTGATATGTCATGTATATTTGGATGACATCATTATATGGTCGCGATCTCTCGAGGAACACGAGCAGAACCTCCAGAAGGTCATGGAGGCTCTTCGAGGAGCAAACCTTTTCTGCAACCTCAAGAAGTCCATGCTCTTCGCATCCAAAATCGGCTTCCTGGGCCACATCATCTCACGAGACGGCATTCGACCCGATCCACGGAAGGTCGACCGGGTAGCCGAGTGGCCGATACCCACGACGGCAACCAACGTCAGGGGGTTCTTGGGACTGACTCGATACCTCGCGCAGTTTATCCCTGCCCTTGCGGAACATACCAGCGTCCTTATGCCACTTACCAACAAGGAGTGTGACCTCGAATTCCCGAGATGGACGCAGGCTCATCAGAAGGCCTTCGATGAGATCCGCAGAATAGTCACAGACTTGGAGACGCTCATGGTGATCGATTATGATGACCCCACCAAAACGATATTTGTAACAACAGATGCCAGCGATCGCTGGACCGGCGCCGTACTGAGTTTTGGAGAGACGTGGGACACTGCGCGCCCTGTGGCTTACGACTCGTACCAGCTCAACGCCGCACAGAAGAAATACTCGGTGCACGAGAGGGAACTACTGGCGATTGTCAAGGCCCTGAAGAAGTGGCGGACCAGCTTGCTGGGAGTCAAGTTCCAGGTCTATACGGATCATCGCACTCTCGAATACTTCCGATCTCAGAAGGAAATGTCCCAGCGGCAATCTCGCTGGGCTATGTACCTCGCGGACTTTGATTTTGAAATCGTATACATCCGTGGCGAGGACAACACAGCAGCCGACGCCCTCTCTCGCATGCCGGATGCGGCCCCGTGTGCCGGGCTTGCCGCCTGTGCGCTCGCTTACACCCGCTCCCCACCAGCGCGGACACATGTAGCGGCAGGCGCCTTGCACATCGGGACCGACAAGGAGTTTTTGAGGGAGATAATAGCGGGCTACGAGGATGACCCATTCGCCAAGCAGGTTCGGGATGGAATCGAGAAAGGCAGCACACCAGGGACGCGTTCAAGCAATGGACTACTTTACGTGGGGAAGAGACTTCTCATTCCTAGCAACACCCGCGTCCGTGAATTACTATACAGTCTGGCCCATGACACTCTAGGGCATTTTGGGTTCGAGAAAAGCTACGCGACCTTGAGAGACTCGTACTATTGGCCGCACATGCGCAGAGATCTCGAGAGAGCATATATTCCTTCATGCGGGCCCTGTCAGCGTAACAAGGATCGCACGTCGAAGCCGCCGGGCCCCCTGCACCCGCTTCCCGTCCCTGGCAAGCGGTTCTCTGTGGTCGGGATCGATTTTATCGGGCCGTTACCAGAGGAAGGAGGGAAGGACACCATCATGACGATGACTGACCTCCTTGGGGCCGACATCCGTCTTGCCGCAACTCACTCCAAGGACTCGGCCGCAGACGTTGCACTCGTGTTGTTCAACGAGTGGTATTGCGAGAATGGGTTGATGACCCAAATCGTTTCCGATCGCGACCACCTGTTCATCACAGACGTCTGGCAAGAACTGCATAAACTCACCGGAGTCAAACTTAAGATGTCCACGTCATATCATCCAGAGACCGACGGAGGAAGTGAACGCTCAAACAAGACCGTAGTCCAGTCAATCAGATACCTTGTCGATCGCGAACAGAAAGGTTGGCTGAGCACACTCCCTCGCATTCGTTTCGCTATTATGAACACGGTTAACGCATCGACCGGGTTCTCCCCCTTCCAGCTCAAGACGGGCCGGTCGCCGCGAATGATTCCCCCTCTTACGCCACTTCCCGAGAATGCATCAGACGATCAAATTACCGCACACGACATTATTACAAAGTTAGAACGAGACGTAAAAGAGGCACAGGATAACCTCCTGGCCACGAAAATCCGACAAGCCTATCATGCGAACAAAGGGAGAGGCAGAGAGGAGATGTACGAAGTTGGGGACCTCGTCATGCTGGCCACCAAGCACCGCCGCAGAGACTACAAACGGAAAGGCACCAAGCAGGTCGCCAAATTCATGCCGAGAAATGATGGCCCCTATGAGGTCATCGCGACCTTCCCTGAAAAGTCGGAATACACTCTTCGACTGCCCAGTGATAAGAAACGCACCTTCCCTGGGTTCCACACCAGTCTCCTCAAGAGACATATTCCCAACGATCCCGCGCTCTTCCCGGGCCGAGAATACCCCAGACCAGGCCCTGTCGTCACTGAGGACGGGGCTTCTGATCACCACATCATTGACGAAATAATCGACGAGCGTCGACGAGGCCAAGGTCGCCAATACCTCGTACGTTGGGTCGGATACCCGCCGGATCACGACGAGTGGCTGCCGAGAAAGGAACTGGAGGACTGCGAGGCGCTGGACAAGTGGGAGGCCAGAGATAGGGGTTTGGGCTGACATGACGGCAATTTTTCAAAGGGGGGAGGAGTGTAAGGTTGCTGAGACAACTTACGACAATTCAGAGGACGCAAGTACCAATTGCGTCACAGTGCAGCACAACCATGTGACCGCCGCCTTAAAGAAGTTTTCGTCTCACCTTTGTTTGCTCTTATCCTTACTACGAGCAAACGAAGGTGAGCATATTAGATATTAATTTTTCTATCTTATCCTTACTATGAGCAAACGAAGATAATTTTGTCTTGTCTGTTTTGGGTCCAGTGAGGCTGTCATCGACAGCCTTTCACTTGTCAGAGTAAATGTTCACTGCTGGCACCAGAATCTGTTTCCACCAGAAAAAAGTGACAAAGAAATGTGTTATACCATTTCTTTGGCAACTTTTTGCCTTAGAAAAAGGCATTTTCCATTGTCTCAAACCTTTTTCTGTTGCAAATATGTATATTGGAAATGGCATGACATATTTCTTTGTCACTTTTTCTGTTGGAAACAGGTTCGGATGCTAGCAGTGGTCATTGCTATATCACTACTGGCCCCAAAACTTTTTTCTAACAAGAAAAGTGACAAAGAAATGGGATAACACATTTCTTTTTCACTTTTTCTAGTGAAAAAAGGTTCTGGCACCAGTAGTGTATAGGCCCATGCTATTCTCCCTTGTGTCAGGTGACTGCTCAGGATGGGATTTCTGGTGGTAAGTCAGTGAGCTTTGACATAATTATCATGCAAAAATTTGTGTAAGATCAAACCAATGTTTTTGGTGAAGAGCTTAGTGCAATGGCCTCTGTGGAATGACCAGTCTCCAGCCCATCAGATAACAGAGATATGTTTGATGAGTATTGAGAGATTGATTAGTTTGTCATGTTGGGAAAGAAAATCAAGTTTGTATCCCACAATCTGAAGATGGCAGGATGCCTAGGTGGAGGGTGACTAGTTTGATGATGACCACCTCCTGTGTTTTAATTCAATATACCATGATGCAGCATACATGGTCTCAATATAGCAGTAGATTTTGGAGGTGCCTTGGAATTGATCAGTACTGATCTTGCTGGCCACAGATTGAATAGGCATATTCTCTCACTAATCAAAGGTCACTTCTTGTTAGGTCTTCTCTTGTTATCCTAGCATGCAGACACTCCCATAGAAATTAACAGTCAGAGAGATAGTTAAAATGCTCCAAATTACACGTTAAGGAAATGATACAAATCAAGCCTATGTTTTCTTCAAGAATAATCACCTCAGCAGTCTCTAGCAATCCTTTAGCATTGTTTCTGGCATGACTTCTTACCTGAGAGTAGGCAGTGAAATAATGTCCACAGATCACACCTTCTCTTGCATACATTGTAATCTACCATGACCTCAAGTAGGAGGTTCCTGCTTTTTCCAATACACTCTGCAAAATCATCTCTAATGATACACAAAAAGAGTACTCATCCTTATACAAAAAATTCATCTCTATAATGTACCTATGATGGGTTAGTATGAGGGCACTGAAGAAGAGATGTTGTACTGTTTCAAGCATCCTAAGTGCATCTAGTGACATGGATTGTGCAGGCCTCAACCATGAATTGAAGTTGAAATTTGTCATGGCTTTGTTCTAGAAGTGTATTGACTCTCATAATTTTGCAGTTTTCTGCAACACAAATTGAAGGAAAAAGTGAGTATATATAGTTTACAAAGGAGAAAGAACATACCAGAATTATTATACTCTTGTGGAAACAGGCACCATTATTGTAGAACACACAATACATTATCTTCCCATATCCTAGCAACACTAGCAATATTACCAAGGGCAACCATTGTTGAAATCCAATCCTAGACACCTAGATAATAACAGACTCTAGTCAGTCTATAATTTAAGGTACAGTTAGTGATATGTCATAATATAAGTATTTGTAACTCACCCTCAGTCCATAATATCAACAACTGAGGGTGCATTCTATTTGTAAGTGATATATATACATTTCATGACAATGGGAGCAGCACAAAGGAAAATGTAATAAGAAATGATGGTGCTAGAGCATATCTACTGTGTCACAAATGTGATATTTGTGATATCTCAACACTCCTCCTGTAACATTGTTACTGAGCCTTTCATGCACAAGACTGTAAGTCAGAACCTATCTATTGATTCTGGCTATAGTTGTGCAAAAAGACTACTTGAGGTTATATAAGATAACCTCACTACTTATAATAATTAACAATGACATAATCAATACATAACAATAATGAAAAAGTAAGAGTACTTTATACTAAGTACTGTAATGAACACAATCCATTACATACCCCCCTTATGAGACTGTCATGGGTCTCATTGAATAAATAAAAGAACAGAGAATGAAGCCCTGGTGGATTTCATTAAAGGAATAAGATAAGAGTATAGGGCAGGAGTTAGCATCCTGCCCTTTGCAAAAATTCTCTTCTAGCATCTAGGAGAGTTTCTTCTAGTGGCTTTCCAAGGTTTTCTTCAAGCGGATACAATGGAGCTGCATGGTGGTGAACGCAGCATTGACAATTCTAGATATGTTATCCTCAAAAGAGGATAACAGTTCAGAAATGCAGAGAAGGCCAAAGCAGGCTGCTTCAGTCTAATTGCACTACTCAAGGGCAGCAGACTGGAACCCAGGCCCAAAGATTGCTTAACGTTCTTTGAGACCTTAAAAAGGTCTCTAGCATGCTGAGGCGGTGAGAGCAGGAGACTATGGTCTCTTGCAACCAGCCTTGCAAGTTATGGAGATACGTAACTTGCACTGCTCAGGCTTTGCACTTATTGTGCCACATATAGGGCATGATATGCAACTGGGAGAGACCTATGAAGGTTCCGTCCCATTCATCTAGGCAATTACAGAGGTCACGTTATGTGGCCTCTATATCTATAAGGTCTTGTGCAAGTTCCACTACATCTGCCATTTCATCCCATCTCACTGCTTCAGTGTTGACCATGGCAGGGGGAGCTGAGGCAATAGGGTAATCTGTCACCTCAGCTGGGAGCCCGGAAGCTGCAACATTGGTCACAGTCTCGCTAGGCCCCGTCTCAGGGGATGGGTCTGAAATGGCAATGGTGGCACCAACATTGGTGGATGCTACCATAGCAGGTGGAGGCACTGGGAGTGCCTCCATCTGCACGGTACCAGAGTCTGGTACAGAAGTAGGGGAGGAGACTATGGGGGTAGTCTCCTTCAGTGGATCTGGTTGCATGAGGGAATCATCAGGTCCTATTGGTGGAGTCATGCTCATCACCAGAGATGGTGGTGCCAGTGCAGCCTGAATAGCCACCGCTGGGCAATTAGCCAGATATGTGAACCTGGCATCTTTGCCATAACAAAGCCACTCTCGATTTGAAAGTGGCTGGAGGTTCCTAGCCTCCAAGAGTTGAATGAGAACATGAAAACATTCTTGATCATCAGGGGTGGGCTCATACCACCTGTCGTACCCAGGCAAGGTTCCTGGAGTTCTGTGGAGCTCCAGGTGTTGATGCCTATCATCATCAACACTTGCAAAGAGGTCAGTATGAAGACCACTCCCAGACCAATAATAGTCTAGGTAGCATATGCCATAGGTATACATGTGGTCCATCCACATATGTGGAATCCTGTTGGCGAGGAGGTGGCAAAGCACCTCCATATTGCCAAGGTTAGCAAATTGCCCAGGCTCGATGTGAAGCCTGTGCAGGAGAAAGCTATAGTTGTTGATGGCCTGGAAGGGCATCATGCTTTCCCTGTTGTAAGCCTCCATAGCCTCGTCATAGAGGTGTGGGCGGGCAGCAACAAGAGCAAAGGCTCTCATGTACATGGCATGTGCATGGGCACCAGTAGGTGCCAGCATGTGAGCAAGGATGTAGCCAAAGACAGCACCTTGGCTAATTCATTCTGCAATATCAATAGCAATCCCAGACACAAAGTTCTGGGATCTGGGATGACCATGGTGCAGCAAATACTGTGCCCACCAGTCTATCTTGAAGTGGTGTTTGCGGGGAACTGGAGCTAGTCCCGCACCACAAGTTGAATTATCTAGTCAGCCTAACATGGCTGACGCTCATGAAGGCGGAGGCACCAGTAGCCAGTGCCTGTCATTGCATGGTAGGCAGTGCACAACATCAGCAATGTCGATGTTGAGGACTTGGCACATGGACCAGTCCTGCCACATAACATGTGTGAAAAAGGAGATTCTATGGAACTCCTGGAGAAGGAGCACTGCATGGATGCGCTCCCAAAGAGTTATTGAGGTACCATTCTCCTTGATAACTCATACAAGCAGGTGTACCTGCTCAGGGTTCATGGGCATCCCTCAAGGGACCCATTGATACAGTCTGTAGTATGACTGGGTGGTATATACCATCCCAGCCAACTCATGGATGCTGTAAAGGCAACCTCTGGAGGTTGTGGCTAACCACACAACTGGCAGAGGGAAATCCAAAGTATATTAGAAGGTAAATATAACAAGAATAGTAAGTAGTTAATTATCAGGCAGAGAGGAATCCAAAGAGAACAAGTCTAAGATTCCCCAGAGCCAAGGGTCCAAAAATAGTATTAAAAGTCACATGGCCTGATTATGTAAGCATACACTGGGGTGAGCACTTTGTCAGCAGCTGCTGGGACAAATGCTTACAAAGCACACCACCACCAGCCAACTTGGACT
This sequence comes from Termitomyces sp. T70a, assembly GCA_017657195.1. Classification (NCBI taxonomy): domain Eukaryota; kingdom Fungi; phylum Basidiomycota; class Agaricomycetes; order Agaricales; family Lyophyllaceae; genus Termitomyces; species Termitomyces sp. T70a. Next base: position 24,855 of record JAGGAT010000456.1, read on the forward strand.
AAAAGTAAGTAAATCAATAGAATAAATGTAAGTGTGGAGACACTGGAAAGAAAAGATGAGAAAAGGAAAAAGGAAGAGAGAAAGAGAGAAAAGGGAGCGTCCCCTGACAGATGCAGGCAATCTTTGCCTCCTCACCCACATATATTACATTGGTTGTTGGTGACCAATAGAAGTTAGGGTGCAGAATGCCCCTAAAGTCATTTTGGCATTCCCAACGCCCATTGACAAAAGTAGTTTCCTAGCCATCTAGAAGATGGCCAGGCACTGTATCATTCAGCCTTTCGAAGTCCTGTTTGGACTTCTTGGCATCCTCAGCTAAATGTCATTTGACCTTAGCATTGTGTAATTGTTTTAGACGACGTGTCTGTACATCGTATCAGGTTCAATCTCCTGATATTCTCTCGATGGGCACATCCCATTGGACCCAGAGTTGTCATCGTTGTTGCCCTGTGGCTGTATGACAAAGACTTGTTCATCACTCTCCTTGCAGTGCATGATAGGTGGCAGCTGCTCAGGATACTTACAGGGGAATGTATAGATATGAGGTTCTTCAACCTCAATATAGCCAGAGTGGGCTCGCTCTGGTACATTTCTAGGGAACTGTACCTTGTGATGGGCTACAGGCTTGTTGCCCTTTGCTGAGCCCTCCTTTGATGCCTGGCTGGATGGCACTGCAGCGCCACCCTCTGGAGGAGGCATAGGCTTTGACAAGCCTATGGGTACTATGGGGACTGAGTTTGCGGACCCAGTCACAATTACTTTGGGGAGAGGGGGCTTAATGCCCTTTCCCTTTGACTTTGAGGGGGTAGAGTTCCCCATTTCCACATCCTCCCCTGACAGACCAAGGTCCTCATAGGGCAATGCTGGTGCCCTATTCCCAGGGGTAGTTTGAAGGTCCTGTCAATGGACCTTCCATGGTGAGTCTCCAACTGAAGAAGCGACTCTCTTCCCCAGTCCCATTGCAGAGCGATAGAGGTCCAATCGGGCCTCATCCCTCTGACTTGAGCAATGTCAAGTTCATTCAGAACTTGAGTGAGTGCAATTTGCACTACAGGGTCTCGAGGACATCCATTCCAATGTTCTCTGGTACTCCAGCATTGTGGAGGCACTGTAGCAAATGAGCGAGTTGCTCATCTGCCTCCACATTAGGCAAAGGCTCATGAGCCTTTGATTTCGCCTTCCCTTTCCCCTTCTTCTTTGACCCAGAGGTGTCACTAGTATGGCCTGGATACTCAGAGCTACAAGAGGGCACTGATGACTCACTCACTGTCAGGGGTACCGATGCAGTGTTGTCCATGTCCATCACGTGGGGAGATACAGGGGCAAACCGATTGCAGCTCATCCTGGGGTTTGCCAAAGTGGCAGGTACTTGAAGACCTGCTGAAAAAGCCTGAGTTACCTGTAATGCAGTTACTGAGCCTTTCACGCACGAGACCGTAAGTCAGAACCTATCTATTGATTCTGGCTATAGTTGTGCGAAAAAGACTACTTGAGGTTACATAAGTAACCTCATGACTTATATAGCAATTACATAATAAATAAGTAATAATAACGATAAAGTAATAATACTTTATACCAGTGCTGTAACGAGCATGATCCATTACATTACCACAGGTACTTGTGGTAACACATATTGGCCAAACTCCTGCAACCATACAGGCTGTATGGGCACTGGCTGTTCACCAAAAAATGCGTTCTGGTACAACGGTGGTCATACCTGTCATGAGGAGCCCTCCATGAATCATGGGGGGGACAATGTACATCCCCTACACAACCCCTGGTGGCCTGCAGCCCCTCCTCAAGCTGCTTCTCATTCTTGTTGAGCTGCAGGACGGCTCAATGCTCCATATGCTGGTGGGGCCACATTGTGGCCCTGCCACCTCTTCTCCTTCTTCTTCTGCCCCCTTTTGAGCCACTGGTGTGGCTCAAATTTTTGTGGGGAGGCAGGCCTGGACTCCCTCCCCAATTGCTTGGGTTAGGCTTCTTGGACAGAGTAAAGACAATGTCTGCAGCACAGACAGTGGTACTCTGTGGTTGATGAAGAAAAAAAAAGAACTTTGTGCAGATAACCCTTTACTAGCCCAAAATTGGCTGACTAATACAGCATCTATGGCTGGCTTGCACTGGCATCAGCCACAAGTTGGCTCATATATTAGCACGCCACAGCCTAAAAGTCCATGGCTTACTAATGCAACTTGCTTTGTTGTGCTAGTTGTCTAGGGCATTTTACCCCCTGGACCTCTAAATAGCAGTGAAGAGCCTCTAGGTCCTTGCATACCTCCAATGACTCCCAAGTCGTATCCCTGAGGCTCCAACAAACCTCAAATTCCAGACCAGAATTGGTCCACCAATGACCATCCACAAACCATTCCTAATCATCTGGGGTGCCAAAGTCATATGGCTGTGGCGTCATCTGATTTGGGAATCTAGGATTGTCTGTGGCCTTGTAAGGCCGCAACAACAATATGTGGAACTTGGGATGGAGCCGTTGCATATGCAAGGCTCCCAGGAGTTCCAATGTATAGTTAGAAGTCTCATTAAAGACTTTCAGGACTCGATAGGGCCCCACCCATTTGAAACATAGCTTATGAGCTTGTCCTTTAGGTAGGGTGTGCTGCAAAGTCATGTATTCCCTTAGGAATAATGGAGTCAGACCTGATCTCCTTGATCATGGAGGGCAGGTAACCACCGTTCAATTCAAACGGTGCATACTTTGTTGACTCCGACATGCTTGCATTAATTGCAAACTCTGTGAGGTTGATGTGCTCAACCCAATCATGTTGGTCAGGACACATGACTGTCCTGAGTATTTGTCCAACACTACAGTTGGCTCGTTCTGTCTGTCAATTCATTTGTGGATGGAAAGGCATCAACATTAGGAGCTTGGCTCCTAAGATCTTGTGTAGTTCATGCCACCACTTGAACATGAACTTGGGATCATGGTCACTGACAATGGAGCTAGGAAGGCCATGTAGCCTCACTATTTCTTGTAGATAAATCCAGGACAGCTGGGACACTGTCATGGTAGTATGTACTGGTACAAGGTGTACCATGCTTGTCATGCAACAGATGATTACCCAAAGATAATTGAAGCCCTTGGATTCTGGGAATGGACTAATAAAGTCCATTCCAATAGAATCCCAAGGCTTAGTGGGTATTGGCAGGGAATGGAGTTTACCTGCAGGGCACTGATTGCTCTCTTTTGCTCGTTGGCACGACTCACAAGTTGTGCAAAATGCAAGTGTATCGGCCATCATGGTTGGCCACCAATACCAACGACAGACATATTCCATAGTCCATTGAGCCCAAAGTGACCCAATACACTATGAGCCTGGTCAAGAATCTGGGTTACCAATTTGCGGTCCCAGAGTATACATAATACCTTGGTACTGACCAGATTTTTCATCCAAATCAAGTTACTGGACACCCGGAAGGCCTTATAGTCCTTCAGGTATTCAAGGATTTTTGCAAAAAGGATGTCCTTGTAATACCATTCGCTGACCCTGCAATGTAATGATGGATCAGTATAGTCACAGGGCATGCATGCAGTGGGGGAGGCTTGTAATGCCTCACCCAGCGGCATATCAGCATCATAGTCTTGGACAGGGGGAAGAGGAGTATCCTCCCTACCCTCATCATCTCGAGGTTCATGCTGATTGTGCAGGGGCCCTGGGTAGATCATCTTAAGATCTACACAAGCCCATAGTTGGTCCAAGTGCTGCTGCAACTTGGATACCCATTGAGGGGGCAAATTGTCTCCCTCTGGGTCTATCTTGGCATCTGCATGGACAAATTCATATATATGGTGTATGTCTTTAGATGTATCACTCTCATAGTAGCAAGACAAACAGTCTGCAACTTTATTCAGTTCTCTCTTGACATATGTAATGTCAAAGTTGAACTTAGACATATAATCCATCCAGTGCCGTTGTCATGCAGATAGGTTCTGTTGAGTTTTGAAAAACTCAAGCGCCTTGTGATCAGTGATCACATGGACTTTGTATCCTAAGAGCTTATCCTCCCATTTGAGAAGAGCTTCAAGAATAGCCAAGGTCTCAAGTTTGTGCACAGCATAATTTTGCTGGGCATTAGTGAACTTCTTGGACATAAATCCAGCAGGCCTACAGGTCTGCCAAGTTGGTCCTTAACCATACATTGCTCTGATGCCTGTCTTCAAGGCATCACACACCAGCCATATATGATCCTCTTTACAAGGATCAATGGGTTGAATGATTGGTGTTTCACTGCAGATACGCTTAATTATGTCAAAACACCTCTGGTGCAAGGGTTGCCAATGAAAGGGCAACCCATTCTGTGTCATTGCCATGAGGGGTCCAGTATACACAGATATATCAGGCA
>JAGGAT010000457.1:0-29187 GCA_017657195.1 Termitomyces sp. T70a
TCCTTCTTGGACATAGGAGATGGCCACTCCAAGGATACTTGAGATCCTTGAAGCTGTTTCCTCTGGAGGTATTCTTTCACCTCTTGTTCCAAGAATTCAATGTAGAGTTTGATGAACTCTTCAGGGGCATTGGGGATAATATTATCCCCCAAACTTTGCTGAATTGCGATATGTTTAGCCACTCTGGCGGCTAACCATTGTCTAGTAGAGGCTTTGGGAACCTCTACATGATCCCTCCAGAATGCAAGAACTCTCCAGTTGAGAATCTCATCCGGACCTGTTTCGCGATCTGTATCTGAGGTATCAGGTGCTTTCTCAGGGACCGTCTCTATGTAGGCTGAGAACATTGTTCTCCTCCCTAAACCTGATGATGGGCCAGCTTGCAATGGAACTGGCTCCTCTACATAGGGTTCCCTATAGGCACCCTGTGCACCTATCGAGGTGCGTTGAGGTTGCACAGTTCCAACAACAGAGCTCTCTCTTAGCTTGGTCTGGCTCACCACACGACGCACACTGGAAGAGACTGTTCCAGTCTCTCCACCTTGTATGGACTGTCGACCATCATCTGATGGTCGAATGGGCGTAGTGGAGAAAAGGCCTCCTGGCATTACTCCACCTCCCACACCCATGGCATGATGTGACGTGGCATCACTTTCTAATCCCTGTGGAGTGCTCTGAGGTGCTCCGCTGGCCACGTTCCCAGGATCATGCCCAGAAACTCCTCTCTCCATGGACATTGATATGCCCACACACTACTATAATGGAGCAAAACTGTTTTTAGTGCAATCACTGATGGTAACGTAGAACTTCTTTTGAGGAAGTTTGGTTGCTTGCTGTAGCAAAGATAGTCAACATAGGTTGACTTAAAAAAATGTAACGCTGTTACTGAGCCTTTCACGCACGAGACCATAAGTCAGAACCTATCAATTGATTCTGGCTACGGTTGTGCAAAAAAACTACTTGAGGTTACATAAGTAACCTCACAACTTATATAGTAATTACATAATAACTAAGTAAAATAATAACTATAAAGCAATAATACTTTATTATAGTGCTGTAATGGGCACAATCCGTTACATCTGGTCATCAGCAGGGTGCCCTTCTGCAAGGTTGTCCATGAAATGCTTCTTGATCCTGTACCTCCATCATCCCTTCTGGGGTCCTGGCGGTTCTACGATCTGCAATTAGCGTACCAGTGCTGGACAGCATCTCAAAGTGCTCCCTCATCCTCACCTTCTGAATCTCCCTCTTCATCCCACACCATTTGATGTCCTCGACAATGAGGTTACAGCCCAGATCCCATCCACCAGATGCCACCCTCCCAGGTGGGACCCTGGATCACAACTGCATGCTCCCAACCCACTCTGACCTCAAGTCCCTGCTGGCAATTGACTCTGGCCCAATCAAATTGCTGAGTGAAGCTCACAAATGGCTTGAATCTAGAGGCTGGATCCTAGCTGCTGAGCTGTACAACCAAGCCAAAGCCACCAACATCCTGGTCACAGCTGCCCTGGCCCCTAAGCAACCGGATCTGAAAAATGCAGCCCTGGCTATTGCCTTCCTCCTCGATGCAAATATCACTGACCATGTTTCCACATCCCTTACAAAAGCAGTAACTGACAAAGCCATTGAACGGTTCAATGGCCTTTTTGACAAGCTAAGTACCACAGCTGAGTTCCTAGCTGCTAATGATGCCAAGTATGCAGAAACCACGCTAGCGCTAAAGGCAACCTCCGCCTTGCTAGCTAAGGTTTCAACCTCTCTAAGGACAATGGCATCCACCACTCAGACCATGACCACACCCTCAGGCCCATTCACTTAGGCTGCTATTGCAAAAGCTGCCCCATCACCTCCCGTGAATGCCAGTTGCACCCAATCCAGCCCTCAGCCTACCGGCCTTGGTGGCGAGGATCTAGTGCGGGTCCAACAATGAGTTCTCAGGAGCGCTTGCACAGTACTCCTCCAATTTGACCCAGCTGACCCCCACACTCCCAAAGATTTGTTGACACCAGGCTTAGCCAGCGTGAGGGTTGAGTTAAACTCTGCCCTCAAGACGCTCGATGCCAAGTACTTCCCACCAGCCAAAACAGAGGACAGAGAGGTTGTTGGCCATACCAGGAAGACATGTGCACTAGGATTGAAAGCTGCCAGTGGCAGTGCATTCCTCATTGAATTTGACACTGCTGACTCCACAGTTAGATTCTGTGGTTATGTCAAACATGAACCGGATACCCTGTCACCCCTGTTTGGGTGTAGCGCCACAGCAGTCAATAAGGTATATAATGTCATAGCCAGATTTGTCCCCTGTACTGGTCCCTTCGATCTGAGCGACTCCTCCAGTCTATGTACCATTGAATTTGAGAACAGAATCAATGCCAATGCCTTGGCGGCAGCACACTGGCTTAAAAGACCTGACCTCCACCACCCAGCGCAGATGGTCACCTCCCTCAAACTGGTCTGCCATGACGCCAAATCAGCCAACAAGCTCATTCATGGCCGCATCTTCGTTGGTGGCTGCCAAGGTTCAGTCAGGAAAGACATCCATGAACCCATACAATGCAACAACTGCCAGAGGTATGGCCACTACAAGGCAACCTGCAAGGCTGCAACTATATGCGTGAACTGTTCCAGCCCATCTCACGCCATGGGTTCCTGCACTACAGACAAACATGCATGTGCCACCTGTGGGCCAGGTTTGACTCACCCAAGTGCAGACCAGGGTTGCCCAGCTTTTAAGAAGCAGTGTGCTGACTTTGACGCTAAGTTCCCAGAAAACTGTATGCCGTATTTCCCTGCTGATGACTCCCTCTCCTGGGTCACCGCTCCTCCAAAACACCTGCTGCCCCCAAAGGCCACCAACCATGCAGTAGTGGCACCACTTGAGCCTGCTGAGCAGGCCGCTGACATGCTCCAAGCATGGTGGTTGGACCTGTCCCCCTCCACTCAGCAACAGGAACCCCAACCCCAGTTGATACCAGCCAGCAGTAGGACCCTGAACTGCATGGGAAACCTGTACAACTTTAGTTTCATGGCTAGCTCCAGTACTCAACAATCTAGGTCAAGAATGGCAGGCAGAACCGCTGCCCATCGACAATAATTAGACCGACTACACATTTGGCAACAAAACACCTGTAAATCTGACATGGTGCAGGGGACCATGATCAACTCAGCAAACCCAAAGGATTGGGATGTCTTAGCTATCCAGGAGCCTTTCCTGGACTGCCTGGGCAATACCAAGGCCTCCAGGTTCTGGAGGGTTATATATGCACACTTACACAGAAAAGACGGGAGCTCCCACTCCTGCTCCAATCTGCTTGTTAATACTAATATCTTGACTGACGCTTACATAGTACTACCGGTGCCTTTAGCAGATGTCTCAGTGGTATGATTTAGGGGCCCCCATGGCCACATTGCGGTTTTTAACATTTACAATGACTGCAACCACAACAACTTGCTGGATGCTATGGCCACCTTCCTGTCGACTTTGGCTAACTTGGCAAGAGCCAACACCTACGACCATATGCTTTGGGCTGGTGACTTTAATCACCACCACCCCCTCTGGGAATCACCAGCCAACCGCCGCCTCAACGACAGCCCTGACTGCATCCAGCCCCTCCTTGACCTCTTGGCAGACTGGGAGATGGAACTTGCACTTCCTCCCAGCATACCGACGCTTCAGATGGCCAGGGACAGTTGGACCTGCCCAGATAATGTATGGCTCTCACACTCAGAGACTGACCCCCTGATCAGATGCGATACAGCCCCGTCGATGCGCCCCCCCATCACAGATCACCTCCCAGTAGTCATCGAGGTGGAATTGCCTGTACCTGCGCAACATCGCACCCCTCCAAAGACTTCAAGTCAGTGGACTGGGTCAAGTTCAATGATGCACTGTGGAGGTGACTAGATGATGAATCACCGGCTGCCGATATCCACTCAGAGGTTGAGTTCTTGAACAAGGTCTCCCAGCTGACCACAATTGTACAGAGCGTTATTGCCAACAAAGCCATTGTTCCGACAAAGAAACCCTGTCCCTTCACCCAGTGCTGGTGGAACAGTAACCTCTCGAAGCTTTGCTCCGAATGTCAGCGCACCAACAACAAAGTGCATAAGTTCCATGACATTCCCAATTATCCATCCAAAACCAAAGCTGCTCGCTTGTCATGTGAATTAGTAGCGGCTATTAAGAAAGCCAAAGCGGATCACTAGATTGAGTGGCTTGAATCAATAGATGCTCATCAGATATACATGGCTGTAATGGATCGTGCCCGTTACAGCACTAGAATAAAGTATTATTACTTTATAGTTATTATTTTACTTAGTTATTATGTAATTACTATATAAGTCGTGAGATTACTTATGTAACCTCAAGTAGTCTTTTTGCACAACCATAGCCAGAATCAATTGATAGGTTCTGACTTACAGTCTCATGCATGAAAGGCTCAGTAACTGTGTTACAATGGCCAACAAGTACATCATGTGCGAACTGTCTGACCTCTCTTGCAACAGGATACCTGACCTCAAGCACACTGTGAATAGCTCACCAATAAACATCTCAACCAATAACGAGAAAGCCAAGATCCTCGCTAAGTCCTTCTTCCCTACTCCCCCATCTCGTCCCATCATTCTCCTGAGCGCTCACTCTGAGCCACTGAAAGATTCTCCTGTCTTCTCCAAAGAGCGAATCGCATCTGCTATCTTGGATCTACCCCCGCTCAAGGCACCCAGCCCTAATGGCATCTTTAACATAGTCTATAATTGCCCACCTTCACACTGTCTTCCGCGCAGTCTTCAAGCTGAATGTTTATCACCCTAACTGGCTTGAGTCCATGACATTGGTGCTCAGGAAACCCAGCAAGCCTGACTACAGTGCCACCAAGGCCTACTGGCCCATTGGGCTCCTTAACACAATGGGCAAACTCCTGTCAACATTGGTAGCGGCTGACCTTTTGCACTTGGCAGAGAAACACAGAATGCTCCTGCCAGGCCAATTTGGGGGTCGACCTGGTTGAAACACATCAGACGTGATGCACCTGGTTGTGCAGAAAGTCAAAGACGCTTGGAAATTGGGTAAAGTGGCATCAGCGCTATTTTTAGACATTCAGGGCACGTTTCTGAACACAGTATGTGATCGCCTGATACACAACATGAAAGACCAGGGCATTCCAGGAGGTCTAGTTTGCTTGGCAGAACGCATGCTTTCTAACCAACGTACATGCCTCAAGTTTGACGACTACACATTGGATTGGTTTGAGGTAAACAATGGCACCACCCAAGGTTGCCCCTTATCCATGATCTTCTACGCCTTCTACAATGCGCCACTTATTTTCACAGCCCTCCCATGCAGTAAGGTAGAGTCATCATACAGCTTTGTGGATGATGCAATGCTACTGGCCATTGCAAGGACCTTTGCTGAGACTCATGTGATCTTAAAGGACATGGTTGAATGCCCGTCAGGTGCTTTTGATTGGTCAAATTCTTACTGCTCCCCCTTTGAACTGTCTAAGCTAGCACTGATGAACTTCCCCCGCTCTCAGCACAATGCCCTACCCAGCAACCTGGTCCTTGACAACGTCACAGCAGAAGGCCTGGTTACAACACAGGAAGTCTCAACAGTCCAAGCTTACAAATACCTTGGCATCACCTTCAACCCTCAGCTCCAATGGTCGGCCCACTCCCAAAGGGTGGCGGCACAAGCAGCATGGTGGACGTACCAGGTTGGCAGGTTGTCCAGGATATCAGGGGGCATGCCCTGGCACCGCATCTGGCAGCTCTACAACACAGTCATGGTCCCTGCCTTTACATACGTGGTAGACGTCTGGTTCACTGACTCTGGCTTTTTGTGCGGCAAGCCCAAACAAACAGGTTCAGCAGTGGTAACCAAGAAGCTGGTATCAATGCAACAAAGAGCAGCAAAGATTGTCATAGGCGCTCTCAGCACAGCAGCAGGCAATGTTCTTGAAGTACATGCCCACATCCTCCCTATCGACATGCTATTCCACAGGGCCTTAACTAGGGCAGCTGTCTACCTGTCCTCCCTGCCAAAATCCCACCCGCTGCATAAGATAGTCCATCACACAGCTAAGTGCCCAGTTAAGAAACACAGAAGCCCGCTCCACAACCTATTCTGTTCCATGCAGGTTGACCCCAAGCTCATCGAGATTGTAGCAGCCACCCATTGACACCCTAGCTACAAACCCTCATTCACCACCCACATTGCAGAATCAAAGGCTGCCACTCTTGAAGACATACAGTATACATTTGACCGGGCCTTTGCAGCTATTTTTTGCGACAGATTGGGTTACAAAGGAGGTATTGGCACCTCAGCAGTCCTCTACATCGACAGCAAGGAGATGGCCTTACTGAGGTACCATCTTGGCTCCGCTGAGGAGCACACAGTCTATGAGGCGGAGGTGATAGGGCTTTTGTTAGGCCTTCATTTGCTAAGTTCCCTGACTTGTCAACTCCAGGAGCTAACCATCATCAGCAGTGACAGCCAAGCGGCAATCAGAGCACTCACCAACCAGAGGCCTCACCCCGTGCACTACCTCTTGGACCAAGTACATACTAGTCCCAAAAACCTCCACCGCAGACCAACTCACAAAGGAGGCTGCCCTGGAGTCCTCCAGCCATGCCCACTGGCTACCTCTGCAGCTGCAAACGAAGGCCCTCCTATGCAGCATCCCTGCCATTAGACAGTCACATGTAGTTGCTACCCAGGTTATATGGAAGAGACAATGGTGCAAGTCATTGCACGCTCACTCAGTTCCATACATGCCATATCCCGCTCAACCTGACACTCTTCCACATCTGCCACACCAAGTTCCCCTCATGCCACTGTGGGGGTATTATGGTCAAAATGACAACTCACTTCCTTTTCAAATGCCCGCACTATCAGTTTGAGCGATTCGTACACATAACTTGCCCACTGAAGCATAAAGCTGAGTCACTCCGCATCCTTCTCTCCTCCCTGATTGGCCTCAGGCAATTGTTCAGATATATCAAAGCAACCAAATGATTTTGGGCTGCTTCAACCACCAACACACCTGGTAACAGTCCCTAGATAACATGCACCACAAGAAACATTAGCCTGGCTCCCCCAAATCTTATTCCTACTATATTCACAACCAATTAATAACAGCAAGCGGCCTTATGCCCCCATTCTCTCCAACCAGTGGAGCACTAGCCCCAATGCTTGTCCTCCACACACCCCGTCCACCTGTTGGACCTCTGTCAACAGCACCCAAGCTCTGACCACTCTCGACCAAGTGATGCAGGGTTTACTAGGGGAGTAGTGTCTAAACAATGTTTGGAAGCATTGGCCGTCTCTTTTTCCATGTATGCAGGAGGGTCGGAACTCACTAGCTCTCATAAACATAGATACCTGCCTAGAGTACTGAGCAACATAGGCACTCAGTGCCTCGGGCTCATAATAAAAGGATTAAAAAAAAATTAAAAAAAAAAAAGGTTGTCTATGTGTTCCATGAGGACTAGGTGCAGCCTCTCCCAGAATGTCAAACAGAGTTGGAGGCTGTCTGGATACTCAGCCTGCTCCACCAAGGCCTGGAATACATTGATGTACTCATCCAGAGACTGCTTGCCTTGCCTGTATTGGTTCCTGTCCTGGAGGACCAGTGCAGCAGTTTTGGCAGGGTTCTGGAGAAAGAACTTGTCCTGAAATTCTTGCTCAAACTCAGCCCAGTCTGTAAATCTGCTGATACCTTGGAGGCACTGGAAAACTATCATTTCATAGGTTTTTACCCATCTGGACTTCATATAGGACAGGACCCATGCAATCTTCAGCTTGTCAGAGAGGAAATTGTCCCTGCAGAGCTGGATGTGTAGATGACACATGATTGGAGAAAATGCTCCCCAAATGCATGGTCACCATTGTAGGCATCAGGTAGCACCAGGCAGGGAATGCTGGCATGTTTCTGTGCTGGAGAAGCTGTTCTCAAGACAGAAAATCTTGAGATTGGTGTCGTCAGAAGAGGCAGGGGTGCAGCAGGCACCATGGGAAGATGCTTGAGAAGTGTCTGGAGTGAATTGGAGATGGCTTCAGTGGTCTGGTGGAGGGTGGAGAGTTCAGTGGTGTGGAGGGTGAATGAGGTCTGTGTAAGTTGCATCTGTGCTTCCAGTTGAAGCAAGCAACTCCAGGTGTCGTCCTGTGGGGCTGGGGCCTCTGCAGAGCGGTCTGAAGGGGCAAGCTGGGACATGGGAGCACTGGCACTTAAGTCTGGTAGGGAGGTGGCAAACAGGGCATGGAATATCTGGGCGCACTGTAGGGGGCCTCTGGACCAGAGTTAGGAGACTTGTTCTGCTGTAAGGGTGACCTTTGGGAGTTGCAGCTAATCACACAACTAGCAGAGGGAAATCCAGAGTATATTAGAATCTGTTACAGTACCAACAGGAAATGTAGGTAATCACCTGGCAGAGGGAAATCTGAAGAGAACAAGTTTAAGGATTCCCCAGAGCCAGGAGTTGAAAAATACTGCAGGGAGTCACCTGACTGCAAATGTGGCTGTGCTATGGTCAACTTGTTGCATGCTGATGCAACTGCCCATTGGGACAACTGCTGACATAATCCCCTGTTGGAACAACTGCTTACATAATCCTCCATTGGGACAACCACTGACATAACTGGAGGGGGACAGAAATAGAAGTCCTCTGACACCTTCCTTCTCACAGCTTACTTCATACTTTTCACAACTTACACCCTTACCACAAACTCCACAACAGAAATAGGGATTAGATTACTATTCTTTTCTTCCTTTTTCACCTGAGCCTGTAGTGCAATGGGTATGTGCCTGTCTGTCACTGGTCACCTCTATGGATATGGGTTCAAATCCTCCAACATGCATAGATTAGTTAACAAGGTTTTTTTCTTTCTTTTTTCTGTCTGTTTGATTGATATTCATTCTGTTCAGAGACCATTGCCAATCACAATAGTCTGTGGTGTGGTGGATAGGTTCCATCCATTTATGTGTTCATTCTTAGGATAGGGACTAGATATTGCAGTCCTTTGTAGTGCAGTGGGTGTGCCCTTCCTTGCATATTCTGTCAGAGGCTTCTGTTGTATGTGTAAGATCCATTCAATGATTTTGTTTTATGATTTCCATTATCTGTAAGGTCTAGAATCTGCCATACATTTGCAAATCCATTGTTAAATCTGTCATTTGCTGACCAAGATACAAATCAGCTGGACCAGATAGTAGAGCACATTACTGATATTCCATGGTCATGTATTCCATAGTATATTCTAGGGTTCCACTACAGTGTAATGGACTCCACTGGACACATATCACACATTACAAAGTGTGCTCTGCTACAACACATTACATGTACCCTTCTGTGTGTGATTCATTACAGTATTCTTGATATTACCTACATATATACTGCCTGTGATTGCCTATCTCATTACTTGTCTCCATTGTTTTATGCTTGTCTCAGTCTCTAATATTATTATCTCCTTGTATTATTCTTGTGCCTTATCCAGGATCTCTCTTGAGTCCACTGAAAGTCTCCTTTGAATATCCTCTGATTCTCTCTAAGCTTCACCCCATTTTTGTTCAACTCTGTTCAGTTTCATTCAATCCTCCTACCTCAGCTCAATTCTCTCAAATCTGTAGCATGGGATCAAATGCTGAGGCAAAGCAATCACAATCATATTGTGGCCACCATAAGTGTGCTGCAATATTATATCACATCCAACGTTACGCTCACCATAGTCATATGGACAAAGGAACATTTCTATCTCTACTTATGATACACCACCCTCAGTCACTTGTGATACAGACTGAGGATTACGAAACACTGACTGTGTCTGATGATTACTAGGTCCTTACAGTTCAGGCTTTAAAACTATGTATTATGACGTACATTCGATCCCTGTAGATGTAATGTAACCAATTCAAGCAAAATTGAAGTCTCCACGGGGACCACAAATGTTGGTCAACCCCAAGCATGACAGGCTATTGAAGTTGCCACCATGCTTCCCTTCCAGTCCAGACTCTTCTGATTGTATCATCACACTGTCCCCACTTGTCCCAAGAAACAACATTCATAACATTTCGTACCCCCTCCTTAATCACCCTCATGCAAACACTCGACACCTTTTATGCATTCTAATCATAATCATATACACATCTTTATAAATAACCCATACAAATAAATATCCACGTAGTAATCTCAGATGTTGAGTAAACGAATCATTAATTCCGATTCCATACCGATTCCATATTCTGGTGTCCCAAGGAAGGTTGGGTACTCTTACTCTTGTAAGCACCATCGTCATCCTTACTTGCATTGTATTTTGTAAGTAAGTAGCAAGCATAGCATAGCACATACATCTTATCTTCCTTTTCTTACTCTGTGCACACTGCACACTTCTCACAACTTCCCATGTTAGATGTTGATCCCACCACATATAACGGTCCATCTACCGAGTTTGATTTGATCACTATCACTGTCACGTACCACCACTCCATATAATAAACGACGACTATGTTCGAACTATAAATACCTCTATCAAGCTTATGAAAGCTACGTACTACTCACTCGGGCACCCGCTACATACATACTTTGGCAGGTAGGGACTAATATAGGAGGGCATCCCATTTTTTCGTGATGAGACTCACCCTTATCACGAACTCACGAACCACACAACACGCAAACACACCCAACCACTCAAAGCGACAACGCGCGACAAGAGAAACACAAGAGAACAGGGACGAGGAAAACGTGTATATCACAGTGGGACGTACATGACATGACATGTCACTGTACATTATGACATGTTATGTATCAATGTATGTATCGATGTATGGATTGGTGGATGGGTGGATGGGTGGATGGATTGGGTGGATGGGGAATGTATTGGATGGGGGATGTATGATGTATGTATGTATGTATGTATGTATGTATGGAATGGAATGGGATGGAATGGGACGTACTACAAAGAAAAAGAAAAAGAAAAAGAAAAAGAAAACGAGAAAGAAATAAAAGGAAAAAAAAAACAATGTATGCTAATGCAACCTTGCTCGATGCCAAATGAATACAGTCAATCAATCATCAATCATCATTCGTCAATCATCATGCGTCGTGCGTCGTGCGCCGTGCGCCGTGCGCCATGGTGCGTGGGTACGTGGGTACGTGAATGCGTGGGTGCACGTCGGGCACACGACACGGCGCGCACACAGAATGCACCAACACCAACACACCACACCAGCGTCATGCCCTGCCCTGCCATCCCGTGCACGTGGATAACGCCCAGACGATACCAGACCACCTCCGCATCACCGCCTCGCAACACGTTTCCTCTCCCTCCCGTCCTCCTCCACGACGTCCATAGCATCCTGCCCCTGATTCGCGCTCCCATTCCCATTCGCGTGCATATTCGGGCCTACATTCTGGTTCTGGTTCTGGTTCTGGTTCTGCTGGTGTTGATGTTGATGCTGGTGTTGAAGTTGGTGCTGAAGCTGAAACCGCGAGCTGCGCGTGCGGCGCCTACTCGACCCAGCACCAGGCGGCACACCAGGACTCCCATTCCCCTGCGCCGTCTGCTGCGGATGCGGATGTATAACCGTAGACCCATCAATAGACGGCGCAGCCGCATCGAGCATCATCATCATCGCGTGTCTCCGTTTCGCGCCCGCAGCGATGGGGATAGGGATATCGGAGGACAAGGAGAACGAGGTGCTGGGGTCCGTCGTGCTTGGTATGAGGTCTGCTTTGCCGAGGGGCAGCGGCGCGCGGGGCCGTAGAGGTCGTTGGATGGGCCGTAGGGTCGACGGTGGAGGCGGTGAGGGTGACGATGGCTCGGATGTTTGCGGCTGAGATGAGCGGGGTGAGTTGGGGGTTGGGAGGGACAGAGGCTTAGAGCAAGAAAGTCAGGAAGAAGTTGACAGTTGGGTGTAGGTGGTGGGGCGCACCTGCGTTTTTGAACGCGAGCTGACAGCCTTGAGAGGCTTGTTGTCTACCTTTGGAGGAACGACGGGGACACTGGCAGTCCTCGACTTGCCTGCCTCCTTCTCCTTCTCCCTCTCCTCTTCCTCGTCTTCCTCCTCCTCGCGGGCTTTGATAGCCTCTAAGCGGGCCTCGGTCCAATCCATCACGCGGCCAATGGTCAAGTCGCCCTCGTCGCGGGCATGCGACGAGGCAGACACACCCTGCTGGATCATGTTCAGGAGATCCTGGCACGCAGCTACATATCCGGCGGTGTAAGCGCGCTTCGAGGTCTTGCGTGACGATTTGTAAAGGGTGGTGATACTGAGCGCTGCGGCTGAAAAAAAAGGCAGGAAAGTGAGTGTCCAATATTAAGAGAACAAAAGAGAGACGGACCTCTGAAGTTGTTTGTGAGCTCCTCGGTGTTGTGTGGTGCGGTGGGGAGGGAGCTGACGAGGGTGTGGAGGTTGAGAGATTCCATGGACGTGGTCAAAGAAAGAAGACGAAATCTGTCACTTGTCACGGTCGGATCGCATTCTGCGGAGCTCGGCGATGGACACACAAGACGCGCTCCGGGCCGCGTGCTGCAGACCTCATGACAATGTCCAGAGAATAAAAAGCAAAGACTGCGATGGCTGCTGGCCCAAGAATGAAGCGACTCTTGCTATTCGCTGCATGTGCCGTGGCCCGTGCGCCTGCAGGACCGTGGGATGGATTCAACTATGCGCCGCACTCCAAGACTGTCTATCCCGCTGCGATCCATTCCTCCCACGGCGCAGTGACAGACGCCCAGCTGCTCGTCAACAACTCGGGCTCGGCCACGCTCTCCGGCCCCGGCTCGTGGGTCGCTCTGGACTTTGGTGTCGAGGTACTCCCAGTCCCCCGATCCACCCTAACCTGACTCTCCCCAGGTCGGCGGCCTCGTCTCCCTCGCCATCCCCACCGCCCCCGATCCGTCCCTCGCACTCGCGCTCGCATTCACCGAGTCCCCGTCATTCATCCGTCCTTCCGCATCCGACGACTCCTCCTTCCCCGACGCAAGCACCACATACGACGGCGTCCTCTCCGTGCCTGCCCCGCTCGCCTCGGGTCTGTGGACACAGCCCCCCTCGTCCCTGCGCGGCGGCTTCCGTTACCTCACAATCTCCCTCCTCGCCTCCGACACACAGCCAGGCGCCCAACTCACACTCGCAAACATATCATGTGCCATCTCCTTCATGCCCCACGTGTCCGATCTCCGCGCGTACTCTGGCTACTTCTACGCGCCCGACCCGAGCTTCTCGGACCCCGATTTCCTCACCAAAGGTACGCGCCTCGCCTCGCTGCGCCATGCATCACGTGGCTGACCTCTATGCAGTGTGGTACGCAGGCGCGTATACCGTCCAGACCAACACCGTCCCTCTAGACACAGGCCGCAAGGTGCCGTTCGCCCCGCGCGGGAGTACGCCAAAAACAATTCCCAGCACGTTTCACAATACTCACCCATCCCACCAGGCTGGGCGAACAACGCGACGCTCGGCATCGCCGGGCCCATCATCGTCGACGGCGCCAAACGAGATCGGTACTTGCTCTCCCCATTTTACCCCCTTCCTCTCTGACATCCACGCAGTGCAGTCTGGCCAGGTCCAATCACCCACGTCCTTTCTTGAACAACACTCACTATTTCCCCAGGAGACATGGGCATCGCAGTCCCCACCCAATTCGTATCGACAAACGACCTCCTCCCGACACGCAACGCACTCTCCACAATGTTCGCAGCCATAAACCCCATAACCGGCGCACTACCCGAGTCCGGGCCTCCACTAAGCCAAATGGGTTCCGACACCTACCACATGTGGACTCTCATCGGCACCTGTACGTCCCTTTGCCCTCATCCCCATCTCCCTATCCCAACTCACGACTCACGACTCCTAGACAACTACTTTCTCTTCTCAGGCGACACGCCCTGGCTCGAAAACGTCTGGGCAAACTACACGAAAGCCCTCGCGTTCCTCGAGAACAAAGTAAACGCCTCCACAGGGCTCATCGACATCACCGGTCTCCGCGACTGGGCACGACTCGGCGGAGGCGGGTACAACGCCGAAGGCAACGCCATCTACTACAAAGTACGTCTTTCCCCCTTCCCCCCCCTCTCCCCTTTTCCCCTGTTCCCATCAGCCTTTCCTAGGTCCTAACAACCGCGACAACCCTCGCATCTACACTCACCTCCCCATCCCTCGCAGCACACTACGCCTCCTCCGCATTAACCCTCAAATCCGCATTCAACACCGCCTTCTGGTCAGAAGACATAGGGATGTACACCGACAACCAAACAACGACACTATGCCCACAAGACGCCAACTCTTTCGCTATCTTATTCAATCTCACTACGTCCCCCGACCAAGCGGGGAGAGTGAGTATGGGGTTGAGTTTGAATTGGAACGAACGGGGCGCTGTCGCGCCTGAATTGCCTGATACGATTAGTCCGTTTATCAGTGGTTTCGAGGTGCGTTTGCGTTTGCGTTTGCGTCTCCCGTGCGTGGGGAGGGGAGGAGGACGTCTCACCTTGATGTGTGATTATGGTAGATACAAGCGCATTTCGAGGCGGGGAACGACGCGCGGGCGCTGGACCTCCTCCGACGAACGTGGGGGTACATCCTCTCCACCCCGCTCTCGGTACAAAGCACCCTCCTCGAGGGGTTCACCGCTAACGGCTCCCTCAGGTAAGCGGTCAGGTCCCCCCCTTTCCTGCCTTCCCTGCCTTCCCTTCCCCCTTCCCCTTCTCCTCTTTCCCTCCCCGTCTCCCCTCCCCCTTCCCCCTTCCCCTTTCCCTTCCCTCCCTCCCCCTCCCTTTTTCCTACCCCATCCTAATCTCTAACACTCACTCACACTCACACACACACACACACGCGCGCCCCCCGATCCAGCTACCGCTCAACAGACGGATACAACCACGACGGAGCGTACACCTCCCACGCACACGGGTGGTCCTCAGGGCCTACATCGGCGCTTTCGTTCTACGTTCTGGGTCTGCGTGTGGTGCAGCCGCAGGGTCTGAGGTGGGCGTTTGCGCCGCATGTTGGCCTTGGCGGTGGTGGGGGTGGGGGTGGGGGGTTATTAGAGAAGGCAGAGGGGGGGTTCGAGACGCCGCTTGGGTGGTTTGGTGCGCAGTGGGATGTGCAAGGCGGGAGTGAGAGTGAGAGTGGAAATGGGACGAGGGCAACGGCAACGGGAATGGGATTCAGAGCACAGCTCGTGACGCCCGCCGGGACCCAGGGGGTTTTTACAGTCCCCGGTGGGGTGCAGGGCACGCTTGAGGTTGGAGGTGTGGTCGTGGGCGTTGTGCAGCCTGGGCAGGAGGTTGTGCTGCAGGGTGGGTCGTGGGTGCTTTTTGTTGGGTCTGTGTGAGGGGGCTTGGGGGGGGGTGGGGTGATGCGCGTGAGGGGGCAGGGGGGGGGAAGGAATTCTTGTCCCCTTTTCTGGGGTTTTTTTTTGTTTTTGTTTTTGTTTTTGTGAGAAAGGAAAGTCGTAAGTTGATATCTATTATGGTTTGGTTTTATGAGAGAGAAGAGAAAGTCGTTTGTACGTTAGTTATATGTATCGTGTTTGGCGGGTCAGTATGAATCAGTCAGTCAAATTTAGCTGCCAGCAGGCGTAAACTATACTATCGAGCTAAGAAGCGTGGGTAAGTAAGTATTTGTTACTCTTACTCCTAGTATACTGGTTTTAGATTGTGTCTTTCCGTGTTGTACTTGAGTATTTTTGATCTGTTGCGTTGGTTGTTGGTATGCCTTATGGAGGTGGTAGAGCGGAGCTCAACGATCCTTTGGTGGATATTCAGAATACACCATGTGATGGAAATTACGAAACGAAAGCAAAAAAAAAAGCAAAACAAAGACAGATGGAAGGATTTCTTTTTTTAAAAAGGAAAGAAAGAAAGAAAGAAAGAAAAAAGGAGAAAGAAAAAGCGCCGTCCCCCAGCTTGCAAATGCAACAAAGTTGTGCGTGTGGCACTTATAGGATCAAATCCAATTAACGATGATTTGTGATATCATATGGACGTCCGGTTCGGACATCAGTACGTATATTACGTAGAGTATATCCTATTACATCCTATTCCAAAGAAGGTGAAGGATCCGATGATCTGTGATATCATATGGGCCTCCGGTTTCGGGCATCATGACGGCGTCCGCGTGAGGACTCGGCTTTGAAGCGTGGACGCGAAGCAGTGCTTGGTCGGCGTTGGCGGGGGTCGACTGCCAAATCGGAATCAGTGTGTGTGTTTACCGAGTTTACCCGGAGGGTGGACGGGGGGATGGTGGAATATGTGGAATATGTGTATGCTATCGGCTTGGACTGGAGCGTGTCTCGCCCATGAGACGAGTCACGTCTCTGTCCAATGAACTGGGCTCGCGCATGCTCACTTGGACCACAGAAAGCACGTCGGCTAGAGTTTCCTACTTGCCGCGCCTCCTTTAGTCACGAGGACAGCTAGCGATAGACCGAGGTCTGTGGTTTCCGTCAGTCACGTAAGATGCTGTGAAATTATGGAGGTGATATATGATAATTAATGCACCGGAAACATGCTAGCCCGGCCTCCTACCCAGGCGTGTTTCAAGGTTGATGAAAGCGCGAGGCAGCTCCTGTGCAACCCCGACCATCAGACCTTTTTTTAATCTAGTCCTTCTCACTCAAAACATATCTGATTTTCATTAAATCCTAGGAGTTAAACTCCTCTCTTTCAATCGAACTAACCAATTTTCACCATGTCGAAGTTTTGATTTTTTTTCTGACCCATATACCCTTCGTTTCCTTATTGGGTTATGTGGAATATCTGATTGATACATCTCACTGTTTCCCACTGAAGAAGTCTTGTGAACGCACTTGCGTCAATTCTATAACGGTATACTTTCTGACGAACAGATTGAAACCCTCGCATTCCTAGACTGTTGGTTGCCAACGATTTCTGAGAAATCCTGATGCGTAATATGCCCGAGGGCCATATATATCTTTTTTTTCCATCGAAAAGTGAACTTCATCAGAAGCTACGTCAAAAATTTTCATTGCATCTTTTGGCATGGGTTTTCTTCTAAGTCTTCGGTCCGGGTTCCCTTCTCCAAAAGGAGCAGAGACTTTCTCACCGTCAGATCGAACCATGTCTTTCATCAGAGCCTGGGAGAAACTTGCTTTCCTCCAAAGCGTCAGGTGAGCATAATCTATATAATTTTGATAATGGCACGTGATACTGTATAAGATGCAAATGCATGAGCGGATTTTTTTTACGGTTCACTTCCCGTAGGACACAGCCAGCCCAGTAGATTTGGCCCTGTATGGTTGTACTCTTCAGATTCAGAAGAGTCGGGGAACCCCTTGCCGATAAAAAAGAACATATGAGTCTTGCATACCGAGCACGCACACATACACGGCTAAGTGTACGTAACGAGCCGATTGGGTGAAATCACCATATCACCGACGCCACGGCATTGAAAACATACCGGCAGTTTGCGTCGACATGAAAATTTTTCTTTGGTCATCAGCGGCTGTAACTGGGTGATTATCTTGTAATCCCAAACTACCTTCGTGTCGTTACACAATACATGCGTGAATCTTCCTCCCCAGGAACAACCACTTTACCTTTGGTTGAAAATGTCTGAACTCTCAGCCTGTTATCATCTTATCTGTGAGTTTTCTCTTCGAGCGGACTTATATCGGTATCACAGACTTCTCAGAAGGAGGGATTACGTCATTAAAACGTGTCCATCAAGCTGTACATGTCAAATCTAGATTCCATTTCGACCAGTGCTGCAAATACGCTTGCTATGTCGATGACATAATATAAATTCATACTGAAAGACATCTTACATAGCATTTTCTAAAACACGGATATCTTTCTGTGCCAATTTCGAGGCATGCTTTGTCATTGATACTTCCATGAACTCTTCAATTCCTGAGGCTTAAAGGGTGAGCAATGCACTGGACTTTCCGTCTACTCGCGGTTTCTTCGCCTCATCATGGACTCGCCGGTTCATGCTACTACCTTGCTCCAAGCTGACAAAGTGAGTACACTATCAAGTCAATCGTTCAAACACCGATCACCATCGCATAGTATATGAACGGTCAGCCTTTCTCCCGATAGCATTCGCTCTCACTTACGGCAGGCATAGTCTGCAGTTTATCTCTTCTGGTGAGTCGTTTCCTGGTGCGAGTTAGTGTACTTAAATCACATAGCCAATCTATTAGATATATGATTCCCTTTTGACCCTCGACATGGAGGTATATAAGAACAGTGCACGTCCATTGGTGTCGCTGACCAAACTTTAGGTTGAATACATATGGAAGGCCAAGTGGGGAATCGGGAAGGTCCTGTTTCTCCTAGAACGATATCCGGCATTCATCGACATTTCCATGGTGGTGTATCGTATGTCTTGGCTTGTCTTGAGGTTCCGGTATTCTTAACCTCACCTTTCCATAGACTCCTTTGCCTCATATCCTTCAAACAAAGCACGTTTCAAACACATCTCGCATATGTCAGAATACTTATTCGATAATGCAGACATGTATATATCTGGCTTCCTACACTTCTTGTAAGGGATCGTGTAATCACATTGCTAACTTCTGAAATCTCACATTCTACGCCAGGGTCTGTCACGTTAGGTATTGGTATTGCAGAAGGTGATCTATTTTCTTTGAGGGGATTTACAGCGAGCTTGACGAGCATTGACGAGCATTCACAGCAATCCTGATCATTCGAACGTATGCATTGTGGGGAAATAGCCGTAAAATCCTGTTTTTCCTTCTTACTTTATATGTAGTAAGGCATGAACCTCATTCCTCCTTCCAACCAATGTAACACGATATTAGTGCTTCATCGTCGCAGCCTGTACGATTATGATGGTCGCTTTGCATACTGTAGAATGTAGGCATTTCCCTCCTCTCTGTAAGCAACTTCTGTCGCTCAATTCCACGTTTCAGATGGAAGTCCTCCTCTCCCATCTGTGAAAGGATGCTATATTGTCAAAGGAAGTATAGGAATCGTTTTCATTGACCTTGTGTTACTCAGTGTTTTTGAAATAAGTATGTTTCTTATCCATACTCTCACCATCTGCCTAACCACGGAGACAGTTATCATGATTCTTACGATATGGGTCGGCTTAGTCCGTTATCGCTACCTCAGAAATCCTCTGATTGTTACTCTTTACCGCGATGGTATACTTTATTTCCTTTGGCTACTTCGTGAGTCCTGCCCAGTCAAATAATTAAAGATCTTTCTTAGCAACATATCACAGTGATATCCATTGGAAATATCATCGTTTTCGTCTCTGATCCAGTGAGCACTCTCAGCCGGGCAATCACGTCCAATCAGTTGACTGATTTATGCAAATATAGTTCGAATTCATTGATCTCATCTTTCCGTAAGTCTCTTCTAACTACCACCGACTCATCTAATTGTGTCGTCCGATATCCATTCCCCTTAGACTTCAGAGGGTGATGCACAGCAGTCTCTCGACACGTATCCTCCTTCATGTTCGTGCTACCGTAGATTCTACCATCAATAACCCTCGTTCACTCGTGACGATAACCGACATTCAACTAGAAAGCTTTCCATTCCATGTTGCACACATCTCTGACAGTCGGACCGCCCTGTAGTATCCCTTAAACTATGCGGACTTTATATTATTGCATGCTATTTGTCATCAAGGGACATCATGATAATTCACAACATCCCTCATGTTCGTGTTTGTTGGACGACACGCAGGGTCATCGTAAGTGGCCCTACTTAAAGAAAGAGTTAACTTTACCCCTGGATAAATAATTTTACATATATATATAGACCTTTGGACATTATATTCACCCTCAGTCAAGTGTATCTGACTGAGGGTGAGTACAAGTACTTTATATGACAAAAAAAAACACAAAAACTTACACTACCGCAGAATAGATTTATTTACCTTATCTTATTCTACAGGTACTAAGTCTCAAGATTCTAATAACTGGATGGATTGTCACATTCAATCCTTTGACTATATGTCATGCACCTGGCAAAACTGAGGTTTCACCCCAGTTGTTGTGCTTCCCGAGTCCCCCAAAGTCCAGGCCTTGTGTCTGTTCACCTCCACATATGATGTGAAGCACTCTTTGTCCTCATGCTTCAATGCTGGTCATTACAGCTTCTCTGGTGACTTGCAAAGGTGTACTTTATACACCTTCACATTGGTGGTGCCAATTGGTCAATCTAGCTCACTAGCTGGATAGTCAGTCAATGCCCCCATGAACTCAGTATCCAAGTTGCATGTATAGTAGTCAGGGTTGTACATGTTGACCCTGACATACTCCTTGCTTGACTGCCTTTCAATGTAAGAGGCCTTATTGTCCTCAGTATCATTCTTCAGCAGAGGGTCATCCTCATCATTCTCACCCTCAGGTTTATTATCTGAGTTGTCTTCATTGGCACAGCTCTCTGCTGCCCAAATAAAAGCACAAGGCTTATTTACAGGCCTCTTATCCTTGTCTGGACACTCATTAGCATAGTATCCAGGTTTTCTGCATTGGTAGCAGATGTTATTGCCATTCATATTGTCAGGTTTCACTGACTTTGAGGCCTTTCCCAATGAAGCTATGCCCTTATGAGGCAGACTTGAGTGCCAAACTATATGTACTCAGGATGTTGAGTGCTCCAGGATGTTGTCTGGGGCACAAAATATGGAAGTTAGCAAGTTCTGGGATGAAACAGCTTGCTCTGGGGTTCAGGAGGTCAGGAGGCTGATGTCACAACCCTGTCACAACCCTCCCTCCTGCCACCCCAAACCCCCCAACAACCCTCTCACCCAACTCCAGAGTAAGCCCATCACCCCTGGGGATTCACTCCACACCCATCTTGAGCCCCGGAACCACCCCGGAGCTCTCCACCCCACATTTACATAGTTCAGCACTTGCTTGCGCCTTGTAAGGTCGTTGCTTGCTAGGAAAGGCCCCCAGGTCAGCGGAACCTGACATACTGAGTTAAGCAATGGTTGAGTCAAAACAGAGTTCCTTAACAAGACTGGGATCTTGTAAGGGTGACCTCCAGGAGTTGCAGCTAATTACACAACTGGCAGAGGAAAATTCAAAGTATATTAGAACCCATTACAATACAACAAGATGCTAGCAGAGAGAAATCCAAAGAGAACAAGTCTAAGGATTTCCTGAGCCAGGAGCCCAAAAATAATAGTGCAGCCAGTCACCTGACTATGACAAGTGTGGCTGTGCTGGGGTCAAGAATGATGGATGCTGATATAAGCAGCCATTGGAATCAAGGCTGATATAATTGGCTGTTGGTGGGCTGCATCATGAAGTAAGTAAATAAAGGTAGTAATAGTGACTAAACTTGAGAAAAAGAAATGGAGAGGGGAGTCCCCTGACAATACAGATTAAATACTTGGTATAGAAGAGGTCTGGGACTGACTTGGAATGTAGGTGAGTGTGATGTATTATGCAAGTAGGTGTGAGGGTGTCAACCAGAACTACTGCAATGGATTGTATATCTGGTTGGCACTGAGGTGGACCAGCTGAGGCACTGAATTGTGGATGGCAGGTGTCAGAGCTGTAGGCATTTAGATTGATTAGCCAAGGGAGCAGGTCAATTAGATGTGTATTGCAGGTGCCAGGGTTGATGCGTGTGTGATGTGCCAGAGTAGATCAGGTAGCATGCCAAGGTTGCTGGAGAGTGGCAGAGGGTGTCAGGGTTGCTTAGTGTCACATGGCATTGGGTCAGTCCAAGGGCTTGGTATTGGGTGGGTGTCCTGAGTTGCTGTTGAAGTGGCTGGGTCATTGGTGTGGGTTGTGTGACATTACCCCCCCCCCCCCTTTGCACTGAGTCCACAAAGCAGGGTGGGTGGCAATGCATATTGCCTGTGAGAGTCAAAGTCAAAGTCAAAGTCTGATGCCATCAAGAGAATGACTAGAAAAAAAAGTGGAATTTCCTCCCCCTCCTTCATTAATGTCATGTCCCTCATTACCCTTACATTCCTCTACTCTTCCTTCTGCTGGTGAGAACTCAGTAGCCATATGGAAGGAGTATACACAACACTGGGTTAAATATGAGTGATGGCAGAATCAACTGCAGATCTATGAGCTTGCCCATGAGTGTTCCAGGCTTGCAACATTAGATACCTTATAATCTCTCTTCAGGAGTCATGTCACATTGTGTGCCCCTGGTTGTTCCTCCTCTCGCAGCAGGTTCTACCCCCCAGCCACCACCTCCTGCATTGTCTTTACATGCCAAATGCCCTGCCCTCAGTCTGGGGCAGGTCTGGGTGGTGCTGGCTGCACGACAAGTTCCCCAGGCCAAGGTGATGCCAGAGCAGTTAACAGTGGCATTGAGTTGTTCCCAGGGGCCTCTTGCCTGAGCTTGGTGCAAGGGGGCAGGCCTGGTAAGTATTTCCATGTTTCTGTAATGGTTGACTGATGTCCTTTTAGTGCATTCTGTGTGCCTGGCAGGGGGTACCTTGTGTCTTTGAGGAGTCAGTGGTGGAGTTGTGTCACAACACATTGATGTGTGTGGTGTATTGACCTCAGAATGAGAGGTGCTTTGTAGTGTGGGCTTGGAGGGTGTGGTGCATTGTAAAGAAGCAGGGTTGGAACAAGGATTTGGTGGTGGGGCAGCTAGGGGAGACTCAAACTCTGAGAGGTAGGGAGGTCTTGGGAAGTAGGGTCACAGGACTATCAGAGAGTCAGGGTGGAGATAGGGGAGGCTCAGTACATTGGCAAGTTTGCATCTAGTGTTTGACAGTAATTTGATCATCCAAGGAGGAGGAGGAGGTGGTGGTGGTGGTGCCTCAAGGGCCCTGGCACAATAAGGGCAGTGCTGAGATTATTGGATGAGGACTTGCTCTCTCCTCCCCAGCATGTGCACTGTCTCCAGACTCTGGTCACAAGTTCCTTAGAGCTCCTAGCCACAGGACCTTTGGAGTTCAGGAGTCATGTTTTCTCTTCTGGATCAGGCTGCTCCCTTCTCACAGCCCCTACCTATGGGCTGGAGAGTGTGGCCCACTGTCTGCTCACAGAGGCAGAGGCTCAGGAGCAGCACCTCTTGTCAAGACTCCAAGAGGTCTATGAGGAGGTGTAGTGGGAGTGGCAGGCATGAGAGAACCTGCAGAGGGAGAGGGATATGGCCTTCCAGGTGCAAGTGGCACTCAAGGGGGAGGTGGCAGGGTTGAGGGCATGTCTGGGGCAGGGAGATGGTTGGGAGCCAGGGGTTGGAGGTTCAGGGGCAGGCACTGCAGATGTGCGCTAGTTATTAGAGAGGGTGGAGGCTGCACAGGCAGGATTGGTGAGATGGAGAAGCTGGTTAGTGAGGAGTGTAGCTGTAGTAAATGGAGAGAAAATAAGTGAGTGTCTTTGGTTTTGATTGCTCCAGCCTTAGTTAACTATTCCAAGGTAGGCCTAAGAGCACCATCTTTTGTTGGACAGGAGTGCCTCGGCCCATGCTCTCATCCTGGGGGGAATGGCACAGGTGCCCAGGCCTCTTCCAGTAGAGATTGGGCAGAGGTTAAATCAGCTAAGAGCCCTGCTTGGGGCCAATTGTTCCAGGGACATGGATTGAGGTGGCAGCAGATGCCAGGGAGCCTC
Organism: Termitomyces sp. T70a; assembly: GCA_017657195.1. Lineage (NCBI taxonomy): Eukaryota > Fungi > Basidiomycota > Agaricomycetes > Agaricales > Lyophyllaceae > Termitomyces > Termitomyces sp. T70a. The sequence goes on from JAGGAT010000457.1 coordinate 23,530, forward strand.
TTCCATCCCACAAGGAGAGAGTGATGGAGGTGTTGGACTCCTTGAAAGCAGCCATGGCAGAAGAGGCAGCAGGGCAAGAAACAGGAACAGCAGAGCAGGTAGTAGGTGGCTCTGGGCCCCCAGTATCATGAGGGGCCTTGTTTTGTAGTATTGTCATTCTTGGATTTGACCTGTAGCTAATGTAAAGTAGTCTATAAATAAAGCAAGGATGGGAAAAAGTTCAAAGAGATTTATTCATGGGAGTTGAATCCCTGATGAATCCAGAGGTAGGAGTTACACCTACTTAGCCATCTGTGAGGTTTTTAGCCCCAGGGCTTGTCTAGGAAGTACTTGTAGAACTCTCAGAGCTTGGCAGAGGCATTCTTCAGGTTTTTTAGAGGCTCCCAGATGTTATCCTTGACTTGTGGAGGTCCCAGAGGCCTTGAGCAACCTCATGGGCAGTCTGAGAAGGGATGTCTTTGAAGAAAAGAGTTTGTTGGAGATGGTACCCTTTGTTGGCAAAAACGGGGGAGACCCTAGTGGCAGAGTGGGGCATGTTGTTGTAGGTGAATTTGGTGAGGGGCAACTCTGCATGCCAGTTGTTCTGGAGATGGTTGACATAGAGCCAGAGGTACTGCTCATGGGTCTGATTGATCCATTTGGTCTGACCATTGGCCTTGGGGTGGTACACAGTGGATAGGTTGGCCTGGATGCTGAGAGTCTTGCACAGGGACATCCAGAACTTCAAGACAAAGAGAGGCCTGCCATCTGAGACAATGTTGTCAGGGAGTCCATGCTTAGAGAATACATGTTCCAAGAACAGCCAAGAGAACCTCAGGGCATCATTAGTGGTGAGGCAGAGGATGAAGATCCCTTGCTTCATGAGGCAGCAGATGGTGATGAGGATGGCATTGAATCCTTCCAATTCTGGGAGTTTGACAATGTGGTCCATGGAGATTGAGGACTCAAGGTATTGCCTGATAGGTAGAAGTTTGAGCAGTCTATAGGGCCATTGGATATGTTGATGCTAACTTTGGGGGCAACCTTGATACTAGGTGTTTGACCAGTGGATACATTTTCATAATGGCAAGGAGGGCAGTTTCCTGGAGTTCTAAGCATCAACACACTGTCACCCTATTGACAACCAAGGCCAAATACATGGCCTTGACTCAAGGGGCTCAGCAGGGACTATGGTTGCACAACTTTCTCATTGAGATAGATTTACCACAACCATTGCCAATCACACTTAATGCTAACAACTCTTTATTCATAACCCTGGCTAAGTCAACCAAGGGACACTTGCAAGCCAAGCATAGTGACATCCACCACCATTATATTTGTGAACAGGTCTAGGATGGCAATATTGAGATCATGCCAGTGGCATCCACCAAAAATATAGCTGACCTGTTCACCAAATCCTTACCATGCACTCAGCATGACTATCTTATGTCAAAACTGGGCTTCAAACCATCTGTGCATCCCACACACCTGGGGGAGTTTCAAGGGAGATATACTTGGACACACAGTTATCTCACTGTTTTTATTTATTTCTTTATTTAACTTCCATTTTAGAACACCACCATTGCTAGCCCCAGTGAGTATGTTGTTTACTAGTCTTTGAAAACTTTATTTTTGTTACTATAAAAACTTATGTATGCATGGTTGCCCTCAGTCATCTCCACTGATTTGTAGAGCTGCTGAGGATGCACACCACTTAATATTCTTTTTACGAATATTCATACTTGTAGACTTACTTTGTGTTTTTGACTCTACATGTTAATACAGTCATCTCCACTTATTTGTAGAGGAGTTGAGGACTTACTTTGTGTTTTCAACTCTACAAGAGTATTGTCCAACTTTATGTCTCCTGGTCCTCTTATGCTCTTGTTTTTTCCTGCCTGACTCAGGAGTGGGGTGTCTGGTTGTCCTTTGCCTCCTTTTTGCTTGTTGGTTGCAGGTGGCTGTGCATGCCTAGTTCCTTGTCCTACTACTGCTTCTACATAAGAGCATTTGAATAGTGGGCTCGAGGATCTTTCCATTTGAGTGGCTGACTATTGTTTTCTTGCTGGAGTTTGATCTTGTGTTTTGTCTTTGTTATGCCTCTCTCCCTTTCATTGTTTGTTTTTCTTTCTTTTGGGAGGAGTGTTTCCAGTCTTAATTGCCGGTCCATCTGTTTGGTCAAGGGAGTGGTTTCTCTGTTCAGTTTTATCTCGCTCCTTCAGGAAGGTGTATGTCTATCACTGTTAGGAAGTTTTCTTTCTGAGTTTATTTTGTTCTCCTAAGGGAGGGAGGCTTAGGCTTTTCTCGTGCTTTGTGGTACACTTCCTTGTTCCGGTTTCCCCTGGATGTCTCATGTTTGAGTTTCCTCAATGTGTTTTGAGGGTGGGGGGAGAGATTTATCCTCACAGAAAATCAACTTGAGTTCTGTCTTTGTGCGAAGACCCTATGTGGGCTCCGGTACCATCCCTATATAGCTTATGTAGGTCTGGTGCTGGTTGCAGGGGTGCGTGTGTGCACGTGCGTCGCCGACACCATGTGGTGGTTCAGGTTCAAGTTGCCCCGCCGCTTTCAACCTGTTTATAATTATCCTGTTAATAAATGAGTAATATCAAAAACAATTTGACGATTACATACCTGTACTAGGTCTTCAAGATCCCTTACAAGCATATTCTTTTCCAAAACTTGCAAATTGTGTTTCATCTAAAGAGGGAGATTTGATGGAATCTGAAGATTACTAATGAGATTCACTGACTTTTTGAGCACAAATTGACACGTGTATACTTGCGATTGAGTTTAGCAACAGATTCCACACTATGCATGTATAACATACATATCAAGTGTGTAAAAATACTCCTCCAAATACTATGCTCAAAGTCATGCAAAATATCACAGAAAAACAAATCAAAGAAGTTCTCCTGATGCGGGAAGAGGTGGTATTTGTACGTGCGAAAGGGTAGTATTTGTACGCGGGAAGGCGTGGTATTCGTACGCGGGAAGGGGTGGTATTTGTACGTGGAATGGGTGGTAAGGGGAAAGTAAGAGTTGGTAAGGTCCGCGTCAGGTATCCATGGGAAATACCCAAGTCTGAATTGCAGCGACGTCAACCTGGTGGTGTTAAACTAGAGAAAAAAGATGGAAATTAATTCATTGGACAATCAAGCGGTTCCACGGTACCCAGCGACAAAGCTTTCCTTCTATCGATGATGGCAGAAGTCGTATTTCAGTCCTTGATAAAAATAGAACCTGTCGCTGAACATCTGCCTAAGTATCGCCCACTTCTCTTGACGTTCATCACTGCAGTCAAAATCCCCACTAAACGTGCCATCAGCTGTTTCGACTCCCGTTATATTGGGAAACATCGCTATAAGACACGCAAAAAGCGCCTCTGGATCCATCTCGTCAGCCTCAACTTCGTGTAGGGAGAGGATGCCTGTGATGTTGGTGTTTGATGCGCTTCCATCAGCAGGGAGAAGGGACAAGTCGAAATCGGTAGCTGTGGGATGAAGCTCAAGAGTCGTGATCTTGCGACAATTTTTCAATAGAGGGATGAGCCCCTTGAGCGAAAAACAATGGTCGACCGTGCTGATGATGAGAGTTCTTAAATCCGGCCATGCGACGGCAGCTTCTGCAAGCCATAGATCGTTAAGACGATCCAAATCTCCCATCCTGAGAATGACATGCTGCAGTGTCCTGAGTGACAAAAATGGCTGGAAAGCAGAAGATGGTAACTGCGCATATAGATTGTGTCTACGCAGGTCAGTGAGAGTAATACTCTTCAAACTCTCCTTGAGAAACACATTGGACGTGAAAGCAGACGTGAGGTTCTGAAAGCCGTGTGAAGTGGGGAGGTCCTCGTCAAGATCACCGAAGTACTCTAGTCGGATATCCAATGCCGTGAAGCTACAATTCATAGTCCTGAGCAAGGTAGCCACTGTGTACCAGTCCGGGGTACGCAATTGCAGGTTTTCCATTCTTTGAAAGAGGCCATCCGCAGTCGCGAATGAAGCCATGTCAGTATCCTGACTTAAAATCAAGCCCTCGATGGACTTGAGCGATCGAAGCGATCCTAGAAGGCGTATTTTCTCTCTGCGAATGGAACGTATGGAACCACTGACATTTTGGAGCTTGTGCAGTCGCATTAAGAGGTCGAGTAAATGAGTGTTGTCGATGCCCTCAAAAAAAAAAAAAAAAAAGTCAGAATTACCAACATCGAGAGTGACAATGTTGGAGCAATTTTGAACAATAAGTGAGACAATATCTTTACATATATCCTTACTCAGCTTGAATGTCTCTTTTTGGTGCTCCAGGGTGAGTGACCTGAGTCCTTGAGGAAGCCAACAGTGCAGGTACGACGTGAAAAAAGTCATGAAATAATCGTTCAAGCCGAGAACCAATGTCGCTGCGCGCAAGTTTGGAAGTAGACATTTTCCGCCCTTTCTTTTACTATACCCTTGAAGGGCAGCAAAAGTGCCAGGGTGAACGGCAACAGGCGTGAATTGGCTTCCTGATGACTCAACGTATTCGCCCAGAGTAATGACGCGGATCAGAGATGCGTAGTATTCAAATCGATCGTAGTCACTGTCAATCAAATCCATTGTGACAATCTTTTTTTTTTAGAAAAGAAAAGTTTTTTCAGCTTTAGGTTGGGCCGGAGAATCAAGAACTACTAACCAACATTCTAAAGACCTTGTATTTGGGCTCGGCCCAAAGGTTTCCAGGCAGGACCCGGATTAGTACCCCAAGGTCTGGTGGGGACTTCCACAGAAGAGGGAGGGCGATGTCTAGAGGTTCACCAAGGGGGACAAAAATCAGTAAACTCGTGTTCTATTCCATTATGACAAAAGACGAGGCTGACTTGAAAATGTCCTGCAAGACCTCGCGATACAGCTGAGTGAATGAAAATCCTGGTCTGCTGAAGTATACGAAAATATTTCGTATAAAATCTCGTTGATAGTTGAACAAGAATGCATGGTTGTAAGAAGTCAAGTCATGGCATGCAGTCAGATTATAAAGAAGCTCTGCGCTTGTTCTTGCCAACCCGAGTGATCGGACACGAGTCTTGTTTTCTGTGGCAACTGTGGCAATCTCTCTTTGTCTTGTGATTTCGTTATTGGTGTTATTTAGCAGTTGAAAATGTTTTCCAGTAGTAGACCAAGTTCTACAGATTGATCGAAGGCTCTCGTGTGCCCACACATCAGTTGCCGTTACATTTTCTGATGGGCCATTTGTTGGGATCTTTGTGACGACAATCACGTCACCTTGGCAACACGGGTCAATTTCTTTGTATTTCTTTATTCCTCTCTTTCTATTGTTCGATATATATATCTCTTTATTCCTCTCTTTCTATTGTTCGATATATATATTCCTCTTTATTCCTCTCTTTCGATTGTTCGATACTCATATATATATATGGAGCGCAACCCATGTGTACAGCCTTGGACCTGGATGGTTCCTGCAGCCACCCCATTAGCCATTCGCTCTCGCTCGCAGCACACAAAACCCCACCTTTCCTTATCCCAAAAAGGATAAGACATGCAGCATCCTTGGTTATGATGAGAGGGAGATTCGAACTCCCGCCCCCGAAGAGACCAGATACAGATCTTCCTTTTGGAATGAACCTTAGTCTGGCGCCTTAGACCGCTCGGCCATCTCACCATGCTTGTCAGGTACAAAAGAGCT